>JASDQU010012043.1:96867-107897 GCA_032191745.1 Picea mariana
GAATTAGTTTAGTGTGTGTGTTGTTACAGTTTAGTTTTGCTTCAACATCGTATGGTTTGCTTAGCGTTTACAGATTTGCTTTTGGTTTATTATAGTTTCATTTTATCATGGTGTGTGAATGCTTGTGTACACTACAGTCTAAACGCTTCAGAATCGTGCTATTCATTCCTTAACAAACTCGATTTCCAGACCATATCTTTTCCTGTTGGTGAATGCTAAATGCAGTACTGATGCCTGTAGAGTTAGCACATGCATATGATTTCTTGGCTTTTCGCTTTCTTTTCTTAACTCAGAGTAGCATGCATTTTTCTTGGTTAAACAGTAGTTGCGTTGTGTGCTTAGGATAGATAGGTTACAGTTAGGATAGAAGGAGCTCCTGGTACCAGTTAGCAACATTAGATTTGTTTTCCAGTTAGATAGCATTAGATTTGCTTTTCTGTAGTTAGCATTAGATTTGCTTTTCTGTAGATAGCCTTAGATTTGTTTTAACATTAGATTTTCTTTCCTATAGATAGCATTAGATTTGTTTTCCTATAGATAGCATTAGATTTGTTTTCCTGTAGATAGCATTAGATTTATTTTCCTATAGATAGCATTAGATTTGTTTTGAACGCCCAGAATAAATGCAGTTTAGACAGTACTCTGTGTGTCATGACTTAAATGATAGTGCTGATGATAAATGGTTGAACATAGAGGTAGAATGATTTTGTAGAATTACATTTTTGAATATAGATAACAGTACCAGTTTTTGAGTAAGATTGTTTTTCTTCTGTTTTGACTTAGTAGGAAATGCTCAGTTTTGAGTTAGTCATCAGAATTCAAATTCTTAGAATAGGTGTGTGCTTTATTTTTAGGATAGCATTCGAATAAAATACTAGACGCTTGCCTGCACATACTGTGTATCAGCTTGAAGTATACTAGCCCTGGTTTGACAATTTAGTGATTCAGGACACTTAAAAGCTACAATTTAGCAGCCTGACAACCAACAAATGTCAAAAGTCCCAAAGTCCCAAAGGCCGAAGGTTCGAAGTCACTCTCAGTCGTATGATATGAAGATCACATTAGGTGCATTCTCAAACGTTGATCTAGTTCAGTGGAAGGACAGTGTAAGTGGAAGTGTTAACCGACATCAAGCGGTCTCCACCGCATATGACTTATTCATTAGGTGCCACTCCAGAGGAGAATGAATAAGTGATTAGACTAAAGTCCCAATGCCCTGAACACCAAAGACTCGAAGAATACCCTGGCCGTTGATCGCCAGGAGGGGTACATGTCAGAAGATTATGCATTCGAGTGAAAGCACTTTGGGAGAAACAAGTGCATAGGAGTTGAAACTCCTGAAGCCTAAAGTGTCAAAGTCACTTATGATCGTTGATCATGTAGGAGGTTAAGTGTCAATATATCCTTGACTACGGGTGAAAGAGGTCATGGAAAAGCGAAGCACTGAAGAGTAGAAAAGGCTGAAGTCCCAGAGCGGAGGATAGTCGTTGGATTAAAGAGGACATATGCCAACAAATCTTCCATTTCGAAAGATATCCAACCAGAATAAATGAGAAGTTGAGATTTTAAATCTCCAGAGTCCAGAGACTTGAAGGAGATATCGAGTGTTAATCTGAGAAGGACATGTGTCAATAGATCATGCACTCTGGAATATTGACGTATGGAGGAAAGCAAGGTTTGAGATTTGAAACTCTTAGAGCCCGGATCGCGAACTAAATCACAGCCGTCGATTTAAGAAGGTTAGATATGATCCATCATTTTAGGAGCACCATCAATATCGTGAGATGGACGGTCCCATCATATTGTGTGGATTGAAGGTGCATGAACTTTAAAATGATGAAGCCAGGCTGCAATCAAAACCATGATTTTGGAGAAAGGACACATGGAGGCTTGAGGTAAATTGCGGGGAAAAACATAGTTTGTTTCAAACCACCTTTGGATGCACCTGCAATCGAGTGGTCACATGAGTTTATCTCCCAAGGTCATATCGAATGAAGGAGCTAACACTCGCTAGACCAAGATCGCGCAACGCCTTTTGAATAGGTGTATGGACACCACTAGTGGTCACGTGAAGGAAGGGGCTTAGAAGCCAAAGAATCCAAAAGTGACTAACTGTAACTAGCATAGAAGATGAAGAATTGTGACTGCTAGAGAAGCCAAAGAATATTAGGATAATGGCTGTTAGTGATGAACAGGTTCAAGATAACTTCCAGAGAATCCAAATAATATTTGGATAACTACCACTGATGATGAACATATACTTCATAACCTCTAGGAAATATGAAGAGTTTGAATGATGATCAGTGTTGAGTATCAGTATTGACATTTATATTACCCTATATTATCTATGTCTGAGTCAATTTTACCTATGATATGTGTATCTAATTGATTGTTTCCTCCATAATACACTCGATGACCTTGTTCACGTGCATAAGAGGTAACTTATGATTAAAGAATGATTTGTTTAGTTTTATTGAGTTAATTCGATTAAATTCTTGATTATGTATGATATTAATCACTTTGACTCTTAAGAAGAATGATCTGGTACTCAGTCTATTCCGGTACCAAGGTTCCACCTATTCCGGTACCAGCCTGTGCTAATCGGGTACTAGAAATAATTCAAAATTTTGGAAAGCTTCTAAAGGAAACTCGGGCACATGGGTTTTGTCCAGAAAGATGTTTTCATGAGGAAAAATGGGCCCAAATTCACCCATCTTGCACTTGTGGACCTCTAGCTTAGGGGGAATGATTTTTCCAAAATTATAAAAAAAACTCAAACTGCCAACTTGCGCCTCGCATTTCGTGCATATGTTATCAGATCTAGAAATTCTAAAACATGGGTTTTGTCCAAAATATAACAAATTGAGTATAAAGCAAGCTAGTTTTCAAAATTAGAATTTTTTTGGGAGATATGGGTGGGGGACTAACTTGAATTTGCCCAAATTGTTAAAAAACACAGATTTTGGGGATTTATCCTAAAATTGTAAAAAATGTTTTCTTAGTTTGGGGATTCGGTTTCATCCATTTCTCCATGGATTTTATGTATAAATAAGACCTCATAGGTCTGAGTAGAAAGGAATTATCATGATGTAAGAATGGTTCTTAAATGAGAATTGTTATGATGTAGAATGGATTCATGAAAATACTCTTTTTGTAAACCTACTTGTTGGAGATTAATGCAAGATTCAATTCAGTGATTTTGTCTCTCTTAGAAGTTAACATCTGGTGATCTAAAAGCTTCCATGTTGGCATCGGAAAAGGGTCACTGATTCAACTTGGTAATATTATTGTAAATTGTTAGTGTAGATTTTCATTTCATGTATTTGTTATTTTGATTTCATGTTATTTTGTTTGATTTCACTATTTGAATTTGTTGCAAAGTGTGGTAATGCAGGAACAGTTGGATCTCCATATTTCACCATACATGAGCTTTAATGGATCATCCCACTTATTAGTTTAGTTGCTCTAGGAGATAGATCTTAAGTTCATCTTTTCATTTCATGAGCCTCTAACGAATAGATTTGTCACCTAAGAAAGAACATTTCGATTCACTGTTTGCTTGAGAAGTTTTGTTATCAGTTTTCTCTCATAAGTTTGGAGTGGTATTGTTGAAATGTGCCCAGATTTGCTTTCTAGTTGTTGTTAAGAGTAAAAACTACAGATAACTAGTTCAAAGTCCATATTTCCACTTCATGAGTTTGAAAATGGACAAGGCATTATCTGAGCAAAATCTTTTGAGTGCATGATTGCAAGTTTTGCTTTCTAATTTCTGAATTGTGTGAAGAGTGTTATCTTTGAAAATAGAGTGTTTTGTTATTGTTAGTTTTCTTATCTAAGCTATACTAAACAGACATAGGAACCTATTTGTTATCGGCACATATAGTGCATCGACTCTTTTGATTACGAACCCCGGTTGATAATTTATGTTTGGTAATATATTATGCAAATAATTGCACCAACATTTTGGCGTCATTTCCGGGGAGTTGTAAACAACAATAGGTAATATTATAATCAAATTTCTTTAATGGTTTTGGATTGGTTTTATGGATGAAATATCAAGTTTGGTGTGTTTTTCTTTTTCAAATAGTTTTAAAATTTAGATCTTTAATGATAAATCATGTTTGGGGTGCCGTAAGAACCCTCCGAGTACTAATCTGTGTTGCGAAACAGGTATCATCAACCATCTAGAGTAATTCAAGGATGATCAAGAGATTGAAGAATGTTCCTCCAAGAAATTTCTTGCATTCTAGCAGCAGCTGGGATATCCGCCTCTTAGGAAGAGCATATCTTCACAACAATCAAGAATCTAGTTGTCTCTCCACATGAAGAGTTGGAAGTCTCGTCAGATTCCTCTTGTTAATTTGTTAAGGAGAATAAAGAATCATGGATAGAATTCAATGGAGAGAAACCGGTGGAACCTGAGATTAAGGAGTCCTTATCATGCATCTCAACAGATTCTGTATGTACTCCAAAGACCAATCATCTTGAAGAGGATAATCTGCATTGCATGGTAGAGAAGGACATTCGGTGTGACCTAAACAAAGAAGAGAAACAAGAATATAGTGAACCTATTGAAATATGGTTTCAATTAGTTATTAGGTCACACCACTCTTTTATTTATTTCTTGATCTCATCATCAAAGAAGCTAGTCCTTCATACTCCGGTATTCATTAAAATTTATCTTTTAAACCTGAGTATGGATATATTTCTAACCCTGTTACACACATGGCTTCACTAGAAGTATTCCTATACTTGAAGGGCATTTTATTTTGTTCAATTATAGTAGGATAGGTAAATAAATAAATAAATGTTGCACATAAGTACAATGCAACCTATCTTTCATACTTTTCATAAATGGGAATGTCAAAAGCTAATAAAGCAATCAGTGTAAGATCTTTTGTTCCTATAGTAGATTTCTTTTTAAAAGTTATGATGATTTTGTTTGGAATCTTATGAGAAGGGAATCTCTTCATCCTCCAAATGCACACATGATACTAGAAGGGTTTCAAAAGAAGAAAATACATCCTTGTCAATGGAAGATAACACTTAAGGGAGTGCTTCATGACCTATTTCTTCAAAATTCTTCTTTTTCCTTAAAGTTGTTAAAAATGATGCATTCATGCTTTATATTTACCTATCTATTTTAAGACCGTTATTTCACAAGGATGATGGATTAAGTGATCTTTTAATAGAAGTTGAAACTAAGTCCAAACTATTTTCTTCATAGCTAATAATTCAACTTTTGACATTTTCCCTAAATTTTTTGTTTTTAAGCATGAATAAAAATCAGTTTTAATTAGTTCTATTGGTTTGTTTTTGGCAGGTGTTCACAACTCTCTGAGCAACTATTTTTTAGCATCTCACATTGTTTGCATGAGGCCATGCAAAACCTTAGGCATGGGGGAGTGGTTGTTGAAACCTTCATATTATTTTGCAACTTCCGTCGGCGAGACCAAATCAACATGTTCAGTGCTGAGATATGATAGTCATTTCTAGAATTTTGGTACCATTATATTCTGGTATTGAACAACATTCTTGTGCTCATCTAGTACCATGGTCATCTAGTACTGATGGTCACCTGTGTGCTCATCTGGTACCAAAGGAGGAGGTTTTCACTATTCTGGTACTGAACCATAACTTTGCGTCCATCCGGTACTCAGGCGATCTGGTACTGGTAATAAGGTGTTGGTAGCTCTAATCATATATTTAAGTTTTGTTGCTCGATTTAAGTACTAGGACATATAAACTCAACATTTTTCATTTTACTAAAAGAAATTAGATTAATGATGCAACAAACATATGGTTACTCTCAATTATTGCATGCTCCCTACCATGAAATTTTGCAAGCCCTCCTATACATCTCCTCGTATATTATCACTAAATTCCTTGGTGAAGTGGTTGTCATCATGAATGAGAAAAAATCATCCATCATATGCCTCTTGCATGTTCTTTCTATCAAGGATAATTTAAGTCTTGTTTTGAATTATTTTTACTCTAATGCACATCTTCCTCCTACATTTATACACTCAACCTTGAATGAATCATCCTTTCTCTCCTTTAAGAAGATATTTTCACATTTAGATGTATATGATAATGGGTGCACTTGTCCTATTATCTCATTATTTTGAAGAAGTGATTGCTCATTGAAATATCCATTGAAAAGTGGTGACACCATTATGTATAGTACTAACCTAGTTGATTGAACAAGTTCTTATCCAAGTTTATCTTTACAAGTTTCTCTTGAGAGGTATTGATGAAAACCTCATGTGGTGGACCACCCTTGCAAAACCGCAATGAACTTTCATGAGAACCCTAATAGGATTAACTAGAGGGACCTCTTAGTCCTTATCCGAGACGTTACATTATACATTGAATAGCTGATGATTTAAGTTGAATGTGGATGATGTCACCCTTGGGATAATTGAAAACAATTAATTATGTGCCTAATAAATCTAAAATAATCTCGTACCACCTGCCTTCCTTATACTCTAAAAACTGTCAATGAACAATATACATTATTCTAAATATTTTGAGTAATATAATAAAAAGGAAGTATCAGGAAGTAAAAGTAAACCCGTCGGGGTACTAAACAGGCCTGCTGGCAGCGGGGCCATGCTTGTATGGTACTAAGGTAAACCCGTCGGGGTATTGAACAGGCCTGCTGGCAGTGGGGCTATGCTGGGTAAAGGGAGTTGAAAAACATAAAGTGGCACACTTAAAACTGAACATAAACCCTTGGGTATCATTCTGAAGCAATCATTATCAAATCAAGGCTAGGAGATGACCTTTATAAGTCTCGGATGATGTTCTTAATAACCTTCAAGTATCCATTTTAGAGTTCTATCTTTAAAATAAATAGGTTTGCATGACAAGTGGGACCCTCATTATATGTAATTCACCTTACCTAAAGAAGAAGAGCTTCATCTCTACAAACTTGGATAAGAAACAAGTTAATCATCTTGGGATGTATTCTTTTATGTGTTCCTCTCTTCAAATGATATCTAAATTATGCTTATATCACTTTTGTTTTAAAGGTAATCTAGCCAAGGGGGCCTATTAGTCAAAGTCATTATGAAAACTCTTGGCCACTATTCTATAATCATATTAGAATCACATCCAGTGTTTTCTCCTAACTTTGATCGAAAACAGATTGGATAAGACTTAACTTCAGGGAATGCTTGATCGAGTGAGGAGTGTCATCAATTGTGAAACTTTGAAGATCATTGTTGCATGAGGACATGCAATGACTTAAGCATGGGGGAATGTTGAGTATTAGTATTGACACTTCTATTACCCTATATTATCTATGTCTAAGTCAATTTTACCTATGATATGTGTATCTAATTGATTGTTTCCTCCATAATACACTCGATGACCTTGTTCACGTGCATAAGAGGTAGCATATGATTAAAGCATGATTTGTTTAGTTTTATTGAGTTAATTCGATTAAATGCTTGATTATGTATGATACTAATCACTTTGAATCTTAAGCAACATGATCCAGTACCCAGTCTATTCCGGTACCAAGGCTCCACTTATTTTGGTACCAGCCTATGCTAATCCGGTACTAGAAATGATTCAAAATTTTGGAAAGATTCTAGAGGAAAATCGGGCACATGGGTTTTGTCCAGACTGATGTTTTCATGAGGACACATGGGGTATAATTCACCCAAGTCACACATGTGGGCCTCCATCTCAAGGGGAATGATTCTACCAAAATTATAAAAAAAAACTCAAACTGCCAACTTGTGCCTTGATTTTCCTGCATATGGTATTAGATCTAGAAATTCTAAAACATGGGTTTTGTCTAGAATATAACAAATTGAGTAAAGCGTGGGATGTTTTTCAAAATTAGAATTTTTTTGGGAGATATGGGTGGGGAACTAACTCGAATCTGCCCAAATTATTAAAAAACACAAATTTTGGGGATTTATCCTAAAATTGTAAAAATTGTTTTCTAGTTTGGGGATTCGGTTTCATTCATTCCTCCATGGATTTTCTGTATAAATAAGACCTCATAGGTCTGATTAGAAAGGAATTATCATGAGGTAAGAATGGTTCTTAAAGGAGAATTGTTATGATGTAGAATGGATTCATGAAAATACTCTTTTTGTAAACCTACTTATTGGAGATTAATGCAAGATTCAATTCAGTGATTTTGTCTCTCTTAGAAGTTAACATCCGGTGATCTAAAAGCTTGCATGTTGGCATCGACAAGGGCCACCGATTCAACTTGGTAATCTTATTGTAAATTGTTAGTGTAGATTTTCATTTCATGTATTTGTTATTTTGATTTCATGTTATTTTGTTTGATTTCACTATTCGAATTTGTTGCAAAGTGTGGTAATGCAGGAACAGTTGGATCTCCATATTTCACCATACTGGGCTTTAATGGAGCATCCCACTTATTAGTTTAGTTGCTTTAGGAGATAGATCTTAAGTTCATCTTTTCATTTCATGAGCCTCTAATGAACAGATTTGTCACCTAAGAAAGAACATTTCGATTCACTGTTTGCTTGAGAAGTTTTGTTATCAGTTTTCTCTCATAAGTTTGGAGTGGTATTGTTGAAATGTGCCCAGATTTGCTTGGTAGTTGTTGTTAAGAGTAGCAGCTACAAATAACTAATTCAAAGTCCATATTTCCACTTCATGAGTTTGTAAATGGACAAGGCATTATCTGAGAAAAATCTTTTGAGTGCATGATTGCAAGTTTTTCTTTCTAATTTCTGAATTGTGTGAAGAGTGTTATCTTTGAAAACATAGTGTTTTGTTATTGTTGGTTTTCTTATCTAATCTATACTAAACAAACATAGGGACCTATCTGTTATTGACACATATAGTGCATCAACTCTTTTGATTACGAATCTCAGTTGATAATTTATGTTTGGTAATATATTATGAAAATAATTGCACCAACAATCAGGCAGAGAACTCGAGGTGAGAAAGACATGCAAAACAAAGAATATAGTGTGCTTTTTCGATAGTTATGCATGTGGGTAGAATCTGACTGTGTACAGGACCTGAACTTGAGATCAGAGGTGCAACGTATAAAATGCAGAGACAACACAGAGCATAAAGAAAGAAGAGAAGCTAAACAGAGTTATCAGAGTGCGCATCAGGAGAAAGAGCAGAGAATAGAAGCGGAACATAGTAATAGAAGTTGTAAGAGGTAGAGGAGACATGGAGTTGTAACAGACTATATCAGATACAAAGCAAGTAAGTAAAGTTTTTTAAGATTCAATCAGGGTGGTAGGGTGGTGCTAGGAAGGATTGCAGTCCTCTGAATTCTAGTTGGTGCTAGAAGATATTCTGGGATTTGGTGATTCCATCTAGTGGGTGCTAGAGAAACCTGGGAGCTGGTGCTTCCATCTAGTTGGTGCTAGATAAATCTAAGAGTTGGTTCTCTCTGCAAGTTGTAGCTTACTATCAGAGGTTGTAGCCTCATATTTGTGTTGGAGCTCAAAGATTGTGATGTACATAAAAGTTGGAGCTTGATTGACATCCTAAGAAGAAGAGTTTTTCACCCTTATGGGTTTCCTCATGAAAATCAATGTCTTTGTGTATTATGTGTGATTGATCAAATATTGTATATCTATGCATTTTAAGTTATCAACAACACATTAAATAATAATATAGAAAGAATAAGAAAATAACAGGAAATGTTTCAAGCTTATATACATAACTGATTCACCCCCCCTCTCAGTTATATTTCCAACAAAAGAAAGTTCATGTACAAAAATGGGACATTCAACACATTATCAAAATATCCCCCTTCCAAAGAAACTATGCCTTTACCACATACCTCAACAGGTGTGTCGTCTCCCATGAGAATAGAAGGTCATGTGCACTCCTCGATGGATGAGAATGATTCTTTATTTTCAGACATATGGTTCAAAGAACCTGAATCAAGGATCCAATTGGATGGGGAGGATGTGACACCGATCAAATCATGACCATCACAATCTTTTCCTCTTCCTTCGATCGTTTTTTCTTCATCCTTCTTTCTTTCATTTGTCGAGACCATGAGATTGTTTTGCAGTAGCATATTCGCCATCTCATCTATAGTTTTCCTCATAAAAGAATCTTTAGGATGATAACCTTTTTAACAATGGCTTCATTTAGATCTTTCATTTTTATTCTTCCATTTATGATCTGAAGAAGATTCATCCACTGGTTTCGAGAACGTTTCCTTTCTAGCCTCAGGTTTTTTTCCTTTCCCCTTTTTTCCGATCTTTGAAATTTGTTTTGATTGCTACATTTGCTGCAAGAGAATGATATCTAGAACCCTTTATGAATCCCATGTAAACTAATTTTTCCTACTCTTGATTTATTTCTTCAATTAAATCATCTACAGAGGGCATTTTCCACTTCAGAGTTGTTAATTTTGAAGCATGAAACGAGGAAACAAAAACTAAATAATCAGGACCTAGTTTTGAGAGAATGGAAAGGATGAGCTGCTCATATTTTTTTAGTACTTAAAAATATTTAGGATGAACTAAAATATATTGAAATTTTGTAAAGTACTCTTGCAAAGAATCAAAATTTGATGTATTCAAACCTATGAGCTCATTATCCAAACCGTAGGCTCAAAGTTCATCTTGTTTACCAAGCAACTCTTCCAACTTGGTCCAGACCCCTTTGGGGGATGATGTGATGTCAACATGGAACATCAAGTCTCTTTATATGGAGAGAAATATCATCCCAAAGGATTCATCCATTTGATTGAAATACTTTTCCTTCTCCACAAAATTCGTTGGCTCAACTTACGTACCCATTGTTATCCGGTAGAGACCTTTGCTTCAGAGAGCAAGGGTGATCTCGAATTTCCATTCAAAGTATTTTAATGGAGTTAGGATAACATGTTTGGGATAAAGTTTTTGATCCATTTATTTTTTCTTCCTCCTTTTATGATCTTTCACATGAAAATAAAACTAGTATACCTCTCCCTAAGATTCCTTGAGGCATTGATACCATGTAAAATTATGAGACCTGAGAGATCTAGAATTCGATGAGAAAAATAATACTAATCC
>JASDQU010012043.1:107922-130231 GCA_032191745.1 Picea mariana
ATATATATATATATATATATATATATATATATATATATATATATATATATATATATATAAAAGAATTTACTCCGCAAGAATGAATGTACTCACTATATTCAAAATTACAATGAGATCAATCCAATATGTATAGAGGAATTGATCTTGTCACTAATAATAACAACTACCACTAAAAGCAGTGTAAAAATGGCTAAAGCACATGGCTAAACCTATAAAATATATAAACCACACCTAACATGAGTATGATAGGATGAAAAGTGCGAGTTTACTAACTGATTAGCTAAACATGCAAATCTTACTAAAGAAAGAGGGTAACTACCTAAAATCAAGGGACATTTTCCTTGATTTAAGGAGGAAGTGTGATCTCCTTCCTTTAGGTGTTTAAACTTTGCATGGAGGTTGGAAAGGAGCTATTAAGTGGAGTTATATCTAAATAAATCAAATTTAACTCCCTAAACTTAAGGAAAACTCCCTAAAATCAAGGAAGGTGTCTCCTACCCTCTCTAGAAAGTCAAATCAAGTGAGGAAACATGCATTGGAATGCATTAACCAAGGTCTAGGTGCCTAAGACAAGTAATACGCCAATGGAATTTAGGATTATGATCTAACATTAGACTCTTCTCCTTCTTCTAGATACGTATCCCTTTCATTACTCTATATATGTCCACCTACAGTGGCGTTATATTTATTTATCATTATGATTTTCAAAGTTTACATATTATATTGTTTGGCTCATGGCCACATATAATTGTAAAATATATACATCACTAATCTAGGGGTTAAACATGGATATTTCATTCCCCTCCCCCTAAAAAATGCACTTTCCTTAGTGCACATTACCATACATAATTCCAAAATTACATACATATTACAATGGCATGCTCCTTGACTTTTAATCAACATATAGGCTCTCTGGCCTAATATCACATAGGCATTCTGGCCTAAACATATATACATAGGAACTTTGGCCCAAAACATGCATAATGATTTCACAATTCACATACTTGTAGCAGTTCCAACCAACAATCTCTCCCTCAAAATATACAAAACCCAAGGAAGTGTACCCCCTTCACTACTGATAGTCCCTCAGGATGTACCACTTCCCTTCTAGGTCCAATGCATAGATTGGATAGGAATTATCAGAGATGTGGATCCAGGAATCCCAGCTGCAACCACTTTCACAATTTTTCAATTCCCACAACAATTCAAATCAACAAACTCTCTTCCCAACAACCTGCACAACCCAAAGAAGTGTATCCCCTTCTCTAGATTATAGTCCCTTAGGCTATACCACTTCCTTTCCAGGGCTCCAACAAAATACCGAACAAGAAGTCTCAGAGCTATGGCTCCAGGAACTCTAGTTGTGATAATGGAATCTTCAAAATTTCAAATAGTTGCAAAAGTTCTTCTCGCATTACATCTTCAACTCCACTTTACTTATTTCAAGTAGAAACAAGTCCAATGGACTTTTATCTTCTCTTCTCTTCTCTTCTAGAGATTTGCCTACTTTTATTTGTAGCTAGTATTTCATTATTTTTTTGTTTGGAGTACACCACCTCCTGGTCTTATTCATTTTCAGTTGTCCCTATAACAACCACCAAGAAACATGCACACTATATTTATTTTCAAATAAAAAATATATCATTTACATGATTTCCCAATGCCTTCAATTGACCATGTTCAGAAATGAATGCAAAAGATGGAAGAAAGACAACACCAAGCATTCAAATTTAAAGAAAACCAAAATATTTTAAGTCTAAAAAAAAGTTTGAAAAGGTCTCAAATGATTTGGGAAATGACAAACATTCAACCTAATGAAAGAAAGACTTATATAATAAAATGATAGAATTTACGAGAAAAAATCTTCTTAGGAGGGTATACATAATCTTCTACGGGACTGAAAGGATTAGAATAGGTGATCATGTTTGTACATATAAATCACATGAGATGTATACCAAAAGAATATAATTATGTAAATTTCAAACAAGATGATGCAAATTCAAAGAGACAGTATTCATACAAATCTCAAGTGTTGAAGGAAACTGACCTAAAATGGTCTGGCTAAGTTTTTTGAAGGATAGCTTCTTCAAAAAGAAAAATTAAGGGTTTGATCGCTCCCTGTAGAGGGAGGCAGTACAATCGAGTTGCGACCCAAAAAGAGACAAAGTGGGACTGAAGAGTATGGTCACTCCTTGTAAGATTGGGAGCAGGGATGGTTGCTACTGAAAAGGTGTAAAACCACAACCGAGAAGGCTTTGGTTGCTCTGTGTTAAAGGGGAAGTCGTGACCAACTCAGAGAAAAAAACAAAAAAAATAGATCTGGGATGAGATCAATCAGATCCAAGGTATTGGTTTATTCAATTGAACTCAGGAAAGGGCATAACAAAGTCTGGCAATTAAATTAGGAAATTTTAATGGGTAACAATCTCAAAAACAAAGCATATAAAGAAGGAAGAAAATCACATGATCAACAATCTCCCCATTATGGTCACCAGTCTGTTGTAGGGATTTTGTACCCTATAGGACCTGGGCTTCCTTAGAATCCTCCTATACCTAAGATAGGAACAGAGATACGAGCAAAGGATGCTTCTAAGATTGATAATATGTCATGATATACAAATATATCAATCCTCTATCAACAAACACAGAAACTTACATGAACAGTCATTTAGAGGGAAACATCCATCATATATTCCATTAATCAATTAAGCAATATTACAACTTGCAGGTGTAAGCTGAATAGATATCTTTCTCCCAAGCTCCTTTCCCACACATTGCCACCAAAATGCTAGAGTAACTTTGCTAATTCTTTCTCCCCTTTCCCATGGAAATGGATTAGTTCTTATAGGGTTGTAGAGATAAGGCCATATGGTTAAATGTATAAGATCTTCAGGCTTATACTGAAATCCTTCTCGATACTAAACCTCAAGAAATTAGAGAGAGGTCGTATCCATCGCAACCAAATCCAAAAAAAGGATCTTCTAGGCTCGGTCGTGACCTAAGTACACAGACATAGCAACCTGATCATGACTTGGAAGTATGGAAAGAGCGACCAACCCATTTGGTCAAGGGCTTGAGAAATGCCAAGGGTGATCGAAGGGAGATTAGGCTGGAAACTCAATGGGAAGATGATGAAATATGAGTGAATCGGGTAGGTGACCTCTATGAGATGATGTCTCAGTAGTTACGGGGTTAATAATGCTATAACAATTGGACCTGTTAGGAAACATAAACTTTGGAGGTAGAACTCATCATCTCAGTCCTTGGGGGGAGGAAATTGGAGCCTAGTTTCAATATCATGTCATAGTGGTTA
This sequence comes from Picea mariana, assembly GCA_032191745.1. Classification (NCBI taxonomy): domain Eukaryota; kingdom Viridiplantae; phylum Streptophyta; class Pinopsida; order Pinales; family Pinaceae; genus Picea; species Picea mariana. The sequence continues at coordinate 111,236 of JASDQU010012043.1, forward strand.
CAGGTTGTAACCAACCCCCTTTTTTATTTTTAACAATAAAATAAATCTCATTCTCATTTGATTCATTGTGTTAATTCATGATTATAATGATATTATGTTTATCTTGTCTTGAATCTACCATAGAATTTGATTTGGTTATATTTAATTATTTATAAGATAACTAATTTATTGTAGTTGCATACTTCTTTTGGTTGCAGGAATTTTAAAAGATCATTGTCAAAGATTTTGGGAGTGAAATACCTCAAGCGGGATCTACTTCAAACATAGGATTCTAGGTACGTTCTTCTTTCTTTATTCTAAAAGTTAGTTATTGTAGGTAGTTATTTCCAATTAATTTTCTAATTATAGGTTGAGATGATTTTCTTAAGGGAACTACTCTGTTGTGTCCCTAACCCAAATCCATAGGAATTAGATCTATGTAACAGAATTGGCGACTCCACTAGGGATTCTCCCTTTTTAGGCTGTTAGGGGTGCTTGCTTTTTGCATTTATTTTGAAACTTTTTATGTTTTTTAAAACTTTATTCAACATTCTATGAATTTTACAGTCCTTCTTGAGTATTTGTGTCCTTTCTATATTAGTTAAAGAGGATTTTTAAATATTTTTGCAGTTGTTTGTTGATACAGCCAAGTACATACACAAATTTCCTTGGACAAAGTTGTGTACATGTTCTGAATTAAGATTTTTTACTCTTTTTATATCAATGGAGGTTGGGGTTGTTATGTTGTAAGCTATCCTTAGGTATTTTTAGTATTTATGGATTTATTTTTGGTGTCATAAATTGTTTATATCGTTCCAAGTCATTCTTGGATTTTATTCTTCATTTCCATCCCTTTTTGGATTTCTTTTAGTCTCTTTGTTGCATTTTGTGTTTTAGGTTTTTTGACATAATTTTCCAAGTTTTTCTAAGTGTATATTCACTTTCCCTTGAAAACATTCATGTATACATGCTATTGTTACATAGGATTAAATATCATACATATGATGAAAAAAACATGTAAGTGTTGGGTTATGTACACACCTTGTAGAATGAAAAGTCGCGTACATACACGCCCCATAGAAGGAAAAGTCATGTAAATACATTCCCCATAGAATGAAAAGTTGAATGCATACTTCATTTGCTCTCCTTACAGTGATATAGGGTGATTTCATACCTGAACTATAGTGTGTTGGGTATGTGTTATATTCTTTGCATGTGTGTGTGTGTGCGTCATATTTGACAACTACTATTTTTAGAGGTTTTCTAAATTAATCCCAGATTAATGGATTAGGGTTTTGGTATCTACGGAATACCTAAAAACATTGTATATATTGTATGGTGAATGGTGAAATTCGATATAAAGAAATAAGAAAGGTTTACCCTCGTTGAGGGTTTCCGGTATAAATCTCAGTGTACTATGTGAATGAGCCATTGATTAATTTATGTTTTTCTTAATAATCTATATGCATTGCTTTACTTCACAGGTTTAAAAATTACATGTGGTATGAGAACTCATTTTTGGCTTTAGAGGGATGCCTTTGTTGTTGAGGGTTTGGCTCGGTCCTGATAGATCAAGTTTATCTTGGGTCTGTGATAAACCTGGGTTTAGTGGGAGCTTTTGCAGTGGTGATTTGAGTGCAGAAAGAGGAATGGCGAGCTCTTCTAGAATCGAGATAGAGAAATTCAATGGTAAAAACTTTGAGCTATGGAAGCTCAAGATGGAGGACCTTCTTATAGAAAAATAACAATGGATCATTGTGGATCCTGGTACATGACCTATTGGTACACCATCTACTAGCACACAGGCTACTGGTACACAACCTACTAGTACACAAAATACTAGTACACCACCTAGTGGGATGTCGAAGGAATATTGGGAGAATTTGGACAGAAGAGAAAGGAGTATTATTCGACTATGCCTGGCAGATTCAGTGTTGTTGAATGTCTAAGGAGAATCTATAGCCAAGGAACCATGGGATAAGTTGGGGAATTTGTATCAATCAAAGTCCCTGGTAAAAAAGATGTTTCTTCGAAAGAAGGTGTATCATATTAGGATGGAAGATGGAGACTCTGTGACAGAACATCTGAATGCCTTTAATACTTTGGTAAGTCAACTTGTCTCTATTAATATATTACTTGGTTATGTTCTTTTCCAGATTCTTGGGATAATTTGGTTGTAGCAATAAGTAGTACCACTCAATATACATTGAAGTATGAGGATGTAGTTGAATCCTTGTTATTTGAAGAGATGATGTAGAAAAGAATGGATGGTCATAGTACAGATGATTTATTTGTAAGAGGTCGTACCCAAGACAAGAATCCTGGTAAGACTTCGGGGGGGGGGAGATCTAAATCTACAGGTAGATTTAAGTCTCCAGGAAAATCTTTGAGGAAATGCTAGAAGTGTGATAAAACAGGGAATTATAAGAAATATTACAAGTCTAAGAAGGTTGAAAAACCAAAGGGATATGATAGTACCTCTTCCACAGAGGAAAAAACCTCCACTGAAGAAGGAGGTAATGTTTACATGGAATCTACAGGGACACATGCAGACCGTGATGTATGGTTGATCAACTCATGTGTTTCATACCATATGACTCCTAACAGGGAGTGGTTCTCTGAATATGAAAAATACGATGGTGGTGATGTATTCCTAGGAGATGACTCAACAACCAAAATCATGGGATGTGGAAGGGTTAAGTTGCTGCTAAAAGATGGAAGGATTATAACTCTCCCTAGGGTTCTTCACATTCCAAAACTAGCTAGGAGCTTAATATATGTAAGCAAGTTGGATGATGCAGGAGTGAATACTGTATTTGGAAAGAACACTTGCAATATGGTACGAGGAGAAATGGTGTTGATGAGGGGAGTTTGGTGTGGAACTATGTACAAGTTGTTTGGAAGCACTTATAATAATGGGTGTAACAATTCTGTTGTCCCTGAGTAGAGAAATGAAGGAGACAAGATCAATATTGTCCCAGAAAAGAAGACCATGTTGTGGCATCAAAGACTGGGGCATATTGGAGAAAAGGGCTTTCGAACACTACACGGTAAAGGCATGGTTAAGGTATGGATGATTGCACTCTAGATTTTTATTTCTGTGAACATTTCATAAATGGTAAACAAAATTGAGTAAGATTCCCATATGGTGCTACAAGATCAAAGGGGATCTTAGAGTTTATACACAGTGATATGTTTGGACCTATGCATGTTCCATCACTAGGTAAGTCTGTGTATTATGTTTCATTCATAGATTATTTCTCAAGGAACACATGGATTTATTTTGTTAGAAATAAATATGAGGTATTTGATAAATTTAAAGATTTTAAGGCTCTGGTAGAAAATCAAATAGAGAATAAAATAAAGGTATTGAGAATAGATAATGGTGGAGAATTCTGCAGAAATGAATTCGAAGAATTTTTTAAGAAGTGTGGTATAGAAAGGTAGAATACTACTCCATACACTCCTCAAGATAATGGAGTTGCAGAAAGGATGAACATGACACTGATGGAAAAAATAAGGAGCATTCTCAGCGATGCCGAGTTAGGATAGGAATTTTGGGCAGAGGCACTGGGTACAACATGTTACCTGGTCAATCGATCAACCTCATTAGTGTTGGATGATAAAACTCCACATGAGGTATGGACTGGAAAGAAACCCTCTCTTCAACATCTTAGATTTTTTGGTTTTGATGCTTATGTACATGTTCCAAAGGAAAATAGGAGTAAGCTAGATAAAAAGGCTGAAACATGTATCTTTATTGGTTATAAGGATGGCGTGAAAGGTTATAAGATTGAAACCAAGAAGACTGTTTACAATCGATATGTTGTTTTCAAAAAGGTAAAAGATGTTTCCAAACAGGAATTCCTACCAAGGCCAGAATAACCTGAGAAAATAGAGTTAGAATTGGATGATGAAAAATATGAATCATCTGAAGAAGATGAAGCAACAACAGAAGAAGAAGAACCTCATACCCAGTATTGAGGAGATCAGTGAGAGAAAGAAGGAAACCAGAAAGGTATAGTCCACCTGATTTTCTATCCATTTTTTCTTTATCTATTACTGATGATGATCCCAAAACTGTCAGGGAAGAAGTGAATTCAGAGAATAGTAAACTATGGAAGAAGGCCATGGTTGAAGAAATGGAAGCCTTGGATAAGAATGAGGCATGGGATATAGTTGAGTTGCCAGTTAGAAGAAAATATGTTGGTAACAAATGGTTGTTTAAGAAGAAGTTTAATGCAAAAGGAAAAGTGGAGAAATACAAAGCTCGGTTAGTAGCAAAAGGTTATTCCCAGGTAGAGGGAATTGAATTTGGTGAGATTTTTTCTCTTGTTTCTAAGTTAACTTCTATTAGATTTCTTTTATCTATTGTTGTTTCTTTTGATATTGAAGTGGAACAGATGGATGTGAAGACAACATTCCTACATGGGGAACTGGAACAAGAAATCTACATGAAGCAACCAGAAGGCGTTGTAGTGAAGGGAAAGAAAGAGTTGGTTTGTAAGCTAAAGAAGTCATTATATGGTCTGAAGCAATCACCTAGGATGTGGTACCAAAAGTTTGACACATACATCCTTAGATTGGGATTTGTGAGAAGCAGGGTTGATCACTATGTATATTCCAAGCAGGTTGGTAATCACTTGATTTATGTAGTGTTGTATGTTGATGACATGTTGTTGGTAGGAAATAACATGGATGTTATCAAGGAGGTGAAATCACAACTATCCTACAAATTTGACATGAGGGATCTTGGTGTTGCTAACTTCATTCTGGGAATGAAAATTAAAAGAGATCATGCAAACAGGAAAGTCTGGTTGAATTAGAGAATATATGTTGCGACAATATTGTAGAGATTTAATATGCATGGAAGTAAAATGGTCAAGGTTCCTGTTCCTATAGGTGTAAAGTTATCTGTAGATCAGTGTCCCAAGACACGGGAAGAAGAAGAGGACATGTCCCATGTTCCGTATGCCAGTGCAGTTGGCATTTTGATGTATGAAATGGTTTGTACTAGAACAGACATTGCACATGCAGTGGGAGTTTTGAACAGGTACATGTCAAAACCAGGGAAGGAGCATTGGACAACAATAAATAGGGTCTTCAGGTATTTGCATGGAACTACCAATTATGGATTGTGCTACCAAGGATGACCAGGATTGGATAGAGTGGTGGACATACATGGCTTTCTTGATGCAATCTGGGCTAGAGATCTAGATCGCAGAAGATCAACAAGTGGGTATGTGTTTAACCTATTTGGAGGAGCAATCAGTTGGATGAGAAAAATACAGGCTGTAGTGGAACTCTCAACTACAAAAGTTAAAGACATGGCAACCAATCATGCAAGCAAGGAAGCAGTATGGTTATAGAGATTGTGTTTAGGTATTGGGTTGGTACAACAAGTAGTGAGGTTAGATTGTGACAATCAGAGTGCAATATTCATGGAAAAGAACCCAGCTTATCATTCGAAGACAAAGCATATTGATGTTCAGTATCACTTCGTGACAAACATGGTTGAGGAAAATAAGGCGTTACTGGAAAAGGTTGACACTTTGAAGAATGTTGCAGATTCATTGACAAAGTCTGTGAGCACAAAAAAGTTCTCCTGGTGTAGAGTAACAATAAGAATTTCTGCCCTAGATTGTTGACTATATATAATCCTCTGGACCCCTGGATACTAAGAAAACAACAAGTGGGAGAATGTTGGGTATATGCTATATTCTTTGCATGTGTGTGTGTGGGCGCGTCAGATTTGACAACTGCGTCTAACGATCCCTCGTAGTAGTTTTCTATTTTTAGCGGTTTTCTAAATAAATCCTGGATTAAGGGATTAGGGTTTTGGTATATATGGAATACCTAAAAACATTGTATATATTGTATGGTGAATGGTGAAATTCGATATAATGAAATAAGAAAGGTTTTCCCTAGTTGAGGGTTTTTGGTATAAATATCTATGTACTATGTGAATGAGCCATTGATTAATTTTTGTTTTGCTTAAGAATCTATATGCATTTCTTTACTTCATAGGTTTAAAACTTACATAGTGGAGAGAGTCATGTACACCTCCCAAAAAGTGACTTTTTTGCTTATGTTTCAGCCTTTTTGAAGCCCTATTTCAACTAGTTTGGGTTTTTTTGGGGGGGAGTTTGGTCCCAAAACGTTTTTTGAACTATAGGAGGTTGGTAAGGCCTTAAATTTAATTAAAACAAAAATTGATCCATTTTTTTCTACTTTTTTTCCCTTGGATTGCATGACTATAAGACTAGTCTTGTTCTCGGGATCTCAGTTTTCTGGTCACTAATCTGGTCATTTTCGAAACTTGATTTTATATTTGAGTTTGATACTTCTCTTTTGTTCTTTCCTTGAATTTTTAAAACATAAAACAACAAAAAATTCTTTCTTTTGGCATCTTTTATTTAGTTTTTCTTTAGTAGAAAGAAGAAAAAATAACGAAAAAACTAGTTTTTTGCTAGTTAGGTCTCTTTCTTTCTTTCCATTGTTTTTTATTGTTATTTGAAAAAGAAAAAGATATTAGAATATGATTTTGTTTTATTCTCATATTGAAATCATTTATAAACAAAAATAACAAAGAACATCCCTTTTATTTCTTCTTTTTCTTTTCTCAAAAGGACACATTGTGCATTTTGCATCAAAAATAGAAAATATTGCATTTCAAGGTTGGAAAGATTGTTCATGCATTTTTTTTTTTTGAAACTCTTTTTAATTAAAGAATTAGTGTGAATTTTTCTTTGTCAGTTTTTTTTTTAGTTTAATTTTTTCAAGAGTCTAAAAAAAAATCAATTTCACTTCCATATCCTTTGAGTAAAAACAACCAATAAAATGAACGTTAAATTTAAAATTTACTAGACTTTATTTCTAGAGTTCACAAACAAGTTTAGGGCTAGGGCCTTGGATTAGGATTGGAGAGATAACTATCCAAGACTGGTAAAAAAACATAGGATTCTGATTTAGGGAGATTGAAATCCAACTGTCATATATGTGTGGTCGAGAAACTCCTCTCACACAAGATCCAAACATGATGTCATGTGAGGAAGAGCCAAGGAGATAACCCTGGGAATATTGATCGATCGTTGCAAAGAAATTATAATTTTAGGGTTTTGTTAGTGCCCATACCTCCCTAAGAGGCAATGATTTTGAGGATTTTATATTTTATACCCTTCTCATACGTTCAATCCCAATGGTCAATTATTCCCCGAAACACTCACTGTGAGTTGGTATCCATAGTTTCTATTCCTAGGTATCTCAGAGGTGACTATGGGGAGTTTCACATGGTACCTGAGAAATATGTCATATCACTCTTTTTCAGTACTATTGGAGGGTTCCCTACAAAGCAAGGGTACTTTCACCATATAAGGTTAGTTAGTGGAGGTCAAGGTAACTACTTCTCACTCCTTCGTTTGTTGGTTCACATGACTTAATCAACCCATACCTTCATCCAGAAGGTCCCTTTCCACTTTTTAATTTCTTCAGAATCAGGATCTTACCCACCTGAGATGAAGTTTTGAAGAATTTGTTTGTATGTATTATTTCTCTTAACACTTTTTAGTGGAGTGTTTCTTTATATAGTTGGCCTTAGGTTGTGTTTGTATCACCAATTTTGGATCTTTGATGCAAGGTGGTAAGCCAACCGCTCCGCTGGATGGGAAGGAACCCTGGTCTTTTTTTGAAAGTGTGGAGCCACCTCCTAGAAGACGTGGGTTTTAATACCACTGATTCACCATAGTCAGTGTGTGAGACTTTTATGGACATGAACAATCCCATAAGGGACGAACCTGTGCATTGTTAGGACCCAAAAATGTCCCTTTTTCACTATATCTTTTTCTCATTCAACCTTATCATTTCTATGTTAAAATGCCTAATATAATGTTTGCTAAGACCCTTTTTCCCAAGGTATGAATCATTGATCTTTATTTTGTATTATTATTTACTTAACATGTTTGATTGGTACTGTTTCTCATATTTTATCCATGAATGTTCAACTAAAGATCAAAATGTGTAGATTAATGAAAAACAACCAAGTCTTGAAGAAAGATTGTTGTTGTTACACCAACTATTACAACTGTGTGCCAGTTCTGCATGCTATTACATGACTATAGAAATTGTGCACCTTTCTTGGAAGCTGTTATACCTGCTGCAACAGATTACCACTGATCTTGGAAGTTGGTATATCATTCAAATCTGTATCTTGAAGACTGATCCTCAAGGTTGTTACACGTTTTGACTCGAGCTAGTGATCAAGATCATTTCCAGATTTTGTGATGATGATAGATCTTTTATATCACATGAACAGCTTGAGAATCTTCGATTCTCAAGGATGTTATGAGTCTATTTCAACTAAATGACTCTGTATTTAAATAACAGAGCTTTTGTAATCATTGGAGTGAAAAATATTAGCTGTGGAATAGACAGTGAAGTGAAGAATTTTTGTATTTGAACATTTTGGCGATTTACTAAAAAAGTGATTTGAGTTTCTCTAACCTACTGTAGTCTTTTTGAGTGGATTCAATGAGAAGGAAAGGGGCCACCTTCCTCAAAGACTCCCCTCTATTGTGAGCTTTAGATTAAATGCTTTGATTATTTTTCAGTTGTGTGATTTATCTGTTTATGCATTTCTAGAATACATTTGTTGTTACAGTTCAGTCCCTTTCTGTTAATGTGCATCAGTGTGTCTCATGAGAGCTAGAAACAATTGTTGTATACTGCTAGAGAATTTCTTTGAAAGTTAATTCCTTTTTCTGCATTAGATCAAATCTATGTTTTCAAGCAAAATTAAATAGAAGTGTGAATTCCCTTTCTGCAATTAAGTAGGCTTCCTTTCAACAATTAGCACAAAACTTCTTTCTGCAAGAGTAATATAGAAAATTAGAATAGATTAGATAATCCAAGATTCTTATACACTCATCAATTTCTACTCCTGGAAATTAGATTTCAATTATGCAAGTGTGACTTCAATTCTGCAACAATAGATTAGAACTCCAGTTGTGTCAGCAACTTGTGTTAGTGTTTAGATTTTCAATTATGTTTCTTTTAGTGTTAATTTACCTTACTGCAATTTGATTAGTGTTTGATTTCATAATCTAGAATAGACTGTGCACAATTATCTTACAATAACAAAACTTCCCTGGGTTTGACAATTCATATTGAGCACTTTAATTATCTATTTATTTAGACAATTAAAGTGCACAACATTTTGGCGAAGTTGTCGGGGAAGCTAATTATAGATTCTTGTAAGCACATTAGTTTTCCTTTCTTAGGAATGAGTAGTCTGCATGAATCAAGGAACAAGAGGACATATCCCCAAAACTACTAGCCCTACATGTGCCATAGGACATGGAGGAATGAGTCCTACACTGGGAAGGCCAACTTTGTTGATGATATTATATCCAGAGCAGATTCTTCTTCGGGATCTATCTTTCTCCCTTCAAATCGTCCAAGAAGACATATTCATCTGTCATTAGAACTACCCCATTTTGAAACAAAGTTTTCATCAGGGGTTGAAGCTAAAGATTTGTCACCAACAAGTTAGCACGCAACATTGGAGAATACTGAAGATCAAGCAAGTGTAGCTCGGAACAGGGAAAATCCAAAAGAACTTGAAGATATTTTTCAGATCAACGGATAGATAGTCACTAAAGAGGAGTGGGACAATTTCCATATTCATTGTTTAAGAAGAGAAAGAGAAGGTATGGAAAATCAAGGAGATAATGAAGAAGAGCTCCACTGTGAGGATCTAGTGAATAATGAAGATCAGGTAAATGATGAAAATACTATCTCTACCCTGGTCTTTCCTATTACTAATATTCCCACACGGGGGATAGCTCCTATAAAGAACATACCTCTCTCAACCCTGCCAAATTTCCATGGATTATCTACTGAGGATCCAGATGATTTTCTGTTTGAATTTGATATTTTGTGTAGAAGTTATGACTACACTACCACTACGCAAAATCTTAAATCGTTTCCAACTACATTGAAGGGTAACGTGTTAAGATGGTTCATGAGCCTTAGAGGAGAGAATGTTTCAACATGGGGACAAATGAGACAACTTTTCCTGAACAAGTACAAAGACTACTGCCGAACAAGGGAATGAAGAGAGGAACTGTTCAATATGTATCAGAAGGAGGACGAGACCCTTGAATATTTTATGGAGCAACTCCAGTATAACCTACAAAGGTCTGGACATCCAGATGTGAGTAAGGACATTCTGAAAACTATTTTTCTAAAAGGAGTTAGAGATGATTGTTTAGATATGATGAATATTCTTGGCAAGAGAGATATATCTAGGGAATCCTATGAAGACATTGTATGTAAAGTCTCTGTCCCCATAGAGCCTTATAAAATACAAGATAAAATTTAAGAATGAAGAAATTATATCCTGTACAATTCGATCATCAACATATAATCATTTATTATTCAACATAAATTAAATTAATTAACATCATGAAAGTAAATTTAATTAATTACCACATAACACAACCAATTTCATGAAATTCATACCTCTGTTTGATGCTAAATCCCCGATCTCTGGTGTCCTCTCTGCTACTCTGCCCAAACTCTGCCCAAAACTAAATCTTTCCTCCCTGCCAGGTAGGAACAGATCCTATCCGGCTCCCTAGCCCTAGGATTCCGTGAGGATTCCTGGCCCCCAAGCCCAAAACTCCCAAAAACCTAGTGCACCCCTATAACAGTCCACCCAAACTCTCCAGACCAAACTAGAAAATACCCCACAGAAAAAACCATTCCTTCCCTCTCAATAATGCTTCCTCCTCCAAAATTTCATAATAATCCTCTCCCCAAGGCCTCTGCCTGGTCATATCCTTCCCCATTCACCGTCTCCTCCTTCATTTAATACCACCCACCTTATCCATCCATTTACTACCTTATCCCTCCATTCAATACCCTATCCCATGTCATACGTAAAGTTTTATAATAAATAAATTAAAGTTATTAAGCCTTTAATTCTTTACCCAAACCTTAAATGTGTTAATTAATCAATTAATTAATTAATCAACATATATTAAACAATAATTAATTAATTAATTAATATTATTAATAAACATTTGTTATTTAACTAATACACACTAGGACAATTAATTATTTAATCAACTATACTTGATAAACCTTATGCAACTATTTAACTAGGGTTGTTAAATACACCCACCCTTCAGGAAACTTCATCCCAAAGTTAAGGTATTTTATGATACAAGGGAAAAGAAACATGGTTCACACATTCATAAAAAATAACCATCATTATTAGTAAGTAAGCCAAGAAAATCATTCATACTAGTGTACATGCACAAGAAATAGATGTGTAGCTAGTACATACAAGTCTCGTTCATGTACTAATATCGATAACTATCATCTCTATAGTAATTTCCATATGCATCTAATCCATTCAACAAGACTATTCCTTTTATAAAAGAAAATAAACCAATCAAATGTTTGCGAAATCCTTTAATTTCAATTATCTAGCTCAACAATGTTATTTAGACAATTGTAGTTTAATTACATAATTATGAATATTCATATATATATATGCATTTTCTTTTCAGAAGGAAAACAATAAGTTCCAACATAGGGCAAATCTCCATACACTCTCAACTATTTCTACTCATCCTTCCTCCCTAACAAACTTCCATATTCCATTCCTATCCTTCCTCTACTAGACTATCTTGGAGCGTCAACTATATTGACCTAACTCCAAATAGAACCTGTAAGAGGAAGTGTCACTATCTTGACCAAGCTTCCCCAGCTCGCAACTGACAGTCATCATCACACGTCTAGGGGAGCGTGAGCTAACATGGTCCTCCCATGTCTTTAGGTTTCGGAGGATACACTATGGGAAATGCCTCCACCCCTCCTAATCATAACTAGGGTTCACACCCTACAATGGAATTTACAGTGGCACCGTGTTGCTGGGAGTTTTGTCATCGTCTATTCAGTTTTGGGCAGTCTCACCACCTGAAATCCTGCTCTAGTCCACATATCATAGCAATGCATCCAAACCAATATAATTTCACATGCAAAGATTCATATCATAATGTTTCTCATCTAGTGGTCATGACATCCAATTTCATCATCATTATCCCTTGGCTATTTCATATCCCATAACCTGTAGATTAGTCTATAACACAAACTCATACATTTCTATGCATTGTCATCACGTAATTGCATACAATCATAATTTCAATTTGGTATCCGCGTACCAACAACTTTAACATCAAAGTTTTCAAGTTAGAAATAGATCTCATAATATCCCATAATTCAATTAACAACACCTATTCATAAAATTATCATTTACATAACAGATTGCATCATATCCAACATCATTCAAATAACATTTAAATCTTCATAGGATTCTCATTCACACAATATGTCGCATCATATCGATCATTATCAATAACATTTAAACATTCATAAAATTTACATTCACATAGTAGATCGCATCATATCCATCATCATCAATAACATTTATACATTCATAAAATTTACATTCTCACAATATATCACATCATATCCATCATTATCCAAATACATTTAAACATTCATAAAGATTCATACATCTTAAAATTTCAAGTGTATCATTTAATAGTTTCACTAGTGAATAGAAAATAAAAGTGTGTAGGCCTCAAGTAATCTTGGTTGTCTAAGTCAAAAGGTGGTGTTACATACACCCAACCTTCGAGAAATATATTCTCGAGGTGGTCAAAAAAGTGAGGGATAGTCTCATCGTAATGTCTCAGTGTCTTCCCAAGTAGCAGATCCTGGACTATACTTGTCCCATTGGACCTTAACTTGGTCTAACAAATGGTTCCTGAGCTTTCAAACTCTACGGTCCAATATGCGTAACGGTTCTACCGTGAGAGTTCCCGCATCCAATACTTGCAATTCCTTCCAATTTAGCTTATGTTATTCATCAACAACATAATGACGTAAAACATATACATGAAAAACATTATGATTTTTATGCAGGTGGGGTGGCAGTACGAGACGATAGGAAACGAGTCCAATTTTCTATTGGATTTTGAACGGTCCTATAAATCGAGGTGACAACTTTGTCCCCTTCCCGAACGTAATGGTACTCTTATTACTCTTGATATGAATGAAAACCTCGTCTCCCACTTTATAACTTTGGTCGGTTCTATGTGCATCCGCATAACTTTTCTGCCTATCCTGTGCTTCCTTTAGTCTCTACCTAATCTAAATCATCTGTTCCTCCATCTCTTGAATCAATTCTGGCCCAACTGTTACTCAGTATTCTAATACATCCCAACTCAATGACGTTCTGCATGGCCTTCCATACAGAGCTTCGTAGAGTGGCATTATGATGGAGCTATGAAAATTGTTATTGTAGGCAAACTCTACCAAAGGTAGGTACTTCTCCCAATGGGTTTGATTATCCATGACATACATCCCAAGCATGTATTCCATGACTTGATTTACTCTCTCATTTTTCCCATATTTTTTAGGATGATAAGCTGTGCTTAATTTCAACTGGGTCCCCAACACTGACTGCAAACTTGTCCAAAACCTGGAAGTGAATATGAAGTCCCTATCTGTAATGATCTTCTTAGGTATCCCATGCAAATAGATAACCTCATTTACAAACACACGTGCCACATCAGTGACATCGTAAGTGTCTCTAACCGGAATAAAGTGACCAGTCTTCGTTAACTTATCAACTATCACAAGAATGGAATTCTGTCTATGAGATCTGAGCAACAACCCCACAACAAAATCTATAGAGATGACTTCCCATTTGGACATAGGAACATCATGTGGTTGTAGGAGGCATGCTGGGTGGTGGTGGTCAGCTTTCACTTGTTGACACTCTAGGCATTTGGCGATGAAATGGACTACATCATGCTTAATGCCTACCCAAAAGAAAAGCTTCCTCTTGTATGCATACATCTTCTTCACACCCGGATGTGCACAATAAAGTGCTTTATGGGATTCCTTCTGTATGATGCTTTGAATATCCCCATCTTCAGGGATGTACATCCTTCCCCGATATCTCAATAGTCCATCTGCTTCCAGGCTATATCCTTCATACTTTGGATCTAATTTCCTCCCACTCTGGAGGTTTGAAGTAACCTATAATACCAACTATATCCTTCGAGTTGCGTCAACACACATTCCCTCAGATTGACCTTTAAGGGTACCAATGAGAAGACACGTTGTCTCCTACTCAAGGAATCTGCGACCACATTTTTCTTTCTCTTGATGTATGAAATACCAAAATCCTACTCACTCATAAATTCACTCCATCGCCTTTTCCTGCATTCAGATCCCTTAGAGTGAAGAGATGTTTTAAACTTTGATGGTCCATTTTGAGCTCAAAGTTTTGCCTCACAAAATAGTGCCTCCAAAGTTTCAGAGCTAGCATTATAGCTGCGAACTTTAAATCATGAGTCACGTATAGCTCTTCGTGTTTCTTCAACTTCCTTGACGCATAAGCTATCACTCATCCATCCTACAATAGCATGGCCCCCAACCCCTGCTTCGAGGCATTCATGCAGACTGTGAAGTCCTTTTCCATATCCGACACTCGTAGAATTGGTGCACTAGTTAGTAACCTCTTAAGCTCAATGAATGCACTATCACATTCTTCTGTCCATTCATACCTGATCCCCTTGCACTGCAAAGTGGTGATGGGTTTCACTATTTTTGAGAATCCTTCCACAAATCTCCGATAATAACCTGCTAGCCCCATGAAGCTTCTCACCTCATGGGCATTTTTCGACACTGGCCACTCCATAATGGCCTTTACCTTTTCTAGGTCCACAGAGATTCCTTCACCGGAAATGATATGACCTAAATAGTGGATCTCTTTCTGGAAGAAAGAACACTTCAACAACTTCTCATACAATTTGTTCTCTCTAAGACAGGACAACACCACTCGCAAGTGTTCCTCATGTTCTCTTTCATTCTTGGAATAGATGAGGATGTCATCTAGAAAGACTTGCACAAAACAGTCTAAGTACTTCTAGAATACGACGTTCATGAGGCTCATGAATACTGCTAGTGCATTGGTCAATCCGAAAGGTACTATGACAAACTCGTAATGCCCAAACTGAGTGTTGCACCTCTTTTTCCACCTAGATGAGAAAAATAGGGGTGCTTACAAGCTTAGTTGGGTTAGCTAAGAAGGACAGTTGTAAAGGAAAATGGTTAGAGAAAGAAATATAAAATAACAACTAAGAATTAAACTAAGAAATAAAAGAACAACTAAACTATTGAGCATAAGGACATAAGAACAAAAAACCAATAAGACTCATGTCACCAATGGCAAGGATTATATTAGTGAAAGAAAACACCAAGAAGAAAGAGGACTATGAGTCCCTTCTTCCTCCAAGGGAGGGCTCTTGGAGCCCCACAAATAAGGTCTTCTTACAATTTTGAATGAAAATGGTGAAAGAATCCCAAGCTAATCCACTCAAGAGGTGAGATGGATTGCCCAATGTAATGGTGCTAGTATACTCTTGATGAGAATAGAGGATTCCTCAAGAGAATAGTAGCAACATAACTTTTCTATTGAATTCCTTGAAAATGGAGTGCACCCATGGCCTTGTTTTATAGCACCTCTTTGAGGTTTTGTGAAACCAGGTTGTAGTGTGAAAATAGGCCAATTAGGGAATTTTTAGACCAGCCACCCAGTCGGATCCAGTCAAGATTTGGGTGTCAAATCAACTTGGAGCTAAACCAGAAGTGGGTGGGAGGCTGACCAATCTCATAAATGCATCGTTCTCAGATGTACATGGATTTTAGCGACCACAATCGCGCATCGGGCGCATGTGTGCTTTTTCTTCATTTCTGTTTTGAACATGTGCACGTGCACCTTGTGTAGTCATAGTGCACTTTAATTTTATCATTGGTTGTATAGTTTTGGACCTTTTAGAAATGATTTTGTGGTAATTTTGGTCCATGGGTGACCTCATAATTGTTTGACAATGCTGGATTTTTGTAACCATTTGCAGACGAAATTTCAGTGATAACACCGAGTTCGAAAGGCAGTTTTTGGGATATTTCCTTCTTTAATCCTTAACTGATGATACCCTGATCACAAATGGATATTTGAGAATACCGCTGCTCCTTTCATCTGATCAAAGAGGTCATTTATTCGTAGCATTGGGTACCTATTTTTCACTATAGCATGATTCAAGTCCCTGTAATATATACACAGTCGTAAGGAACCATCCTTCTTCTTTACAAAAATTACTGGTGCACCCCAAGGTGAGACACTGGGTCTTATTAGCCCTAATTCCAGTAACTCCTTCAATTGCATTTGTAACTCACAAAGTTTCGGCACTGTCATCCGATATGGAGTCTTGGAAATTGGTTCTGCACCAGGTTTTAGCTCAATAGTAAAATCAAGCTCCCTCTCAAGAGGTAACCTTGGTAACTCATTCGAAAAAACATCCTTAAATTATGACAATACCGGGTACTAATCAAAGGAGGGTCCCTTCCTTTCATTCACTGCTTCCACTACATATATTCGACACTCTTGCCTCAAGCATCGCTTAACCTTCATAGTTGAGATAAAGCGTAATGACACCTTCCTCTATACACCTTGGATCTCTACTGGCCTTCCTTCATCGCCAACACAGAGCACCCTTTTTGCGAAACAATCTACTAAAGCTTGATGAGCTTCTAACCAATCCATTCCAATGATTAGGTCATACACCCCGAGAGTAGTAATGTAAACCTTCAACCTGGTAGTACACACTCCCAGGTCTACTATACAATTATCAACACTAGGTCCTACTGCTTGTTTTTCCCTTGAGGCCATCTCAACTTGTTTAAAGTCATCATGCTCATAATCTACCAACCCACTCTTTTCTAATGCAGATGGTGAAATGAAACTATCTGTAGCACTAGAATCAAATAAAATCTTTACATTGATATGATTTAGCGTACCTCATGACTCCACCACCATGGATTAATGTTCAGCCTGGTGATTATTAACCGCTGCGTAAATCTAGTGGCTGCTACTTGCTCTTCCCATCAGGGCCTTTCCTTCTCTATGCACAAATCCCGATTGTAACTATGGGTAGTCACGTTGGTAATGGGGTCCTCCGCACCCCCAACATGTAACACCAGATTGAACCTGCGCATTGTTATGTGACTGTCTCTGAAATGAGTTCCTTCCCCTGGAACCCCTACCCCTACTAGTTGCTCCCTGAGATGGTCGTGGACTTGCCTGTGTCGTTGGTGATGAACAAAATGTTGCACTCGTTGCCATTGAAATCCCTATAGCTACTGTCCTTGGTGTGACTCTGTTACCATATGGAGGTGGCCTTGATCCCCCTCCCCTGGGGAATGTCCTAGGGGCCTTCCCTACGAATCCAGGATGATGCGGAAAGGTCGGTATCATACCTCTAGTTAAGTTCATGTGTTCCTCCACATAACATGCATTTTCCAAATCTTTCACTACTGAAGACGGTTTCCACATCCGCACCATAGCCCTTATCTTAGGGTTCAACCCATAGACAAAGCGTCCTTCCTGTTGTTGGTCATTATCGATATATGAAACATATTTGACCAATTCCATAAAACTGATCTCATATTCTTCTATGGTTTTGTTTCCCTGTACTAGAGAATGAAACGCTCCTACCTATTGTTCGTCATAGTAAGCTGGCAGATATTTCCTTCGAAAACTCTCCTCAAAAAGTTCCCATGATACGATGTCCGTGGTAAGATGCAGTTACCTTTCCAGGTTTCCCCACCAGTTCAAGGCACTGTCTCTCAACTGAAAAATCGCTGTCTTCACCTTTGATGTGGATGCATAGTCCCTTAAGGCAAAACACCTTGTCATGCCTTCCAACCATACCTCAGCACGTTCACTGGCACGACCCCCGACAAACTCTGGAAGTTTGATCTTATGCAATTCTCTAGAAATGTCTTCGGATGGAGGTCCTCCCCCTGAATCCCTCAACGCTTCTAGATTACCCATTCCATATGGTGGGGGTTCCACTTTGATCCCTGTTGGTTGACGCCCCTTTAAATTCTCATTTATGGCCTCCAAAGAGCGTAGTATGAGAGCTAGTTCAAGAGATGGTGGTGGCGGCGCTGGCGGTCCCTGTGACGATGCCCCTCTGCCTTGATTTCCTCAAGTCCTAACCATCCTGTATGATTTAACCTGCATCAACCAAAGTTGTCAAGGTGAGTTCAAGGGCATTTCACATTTGCGCAACTTAAACTAGAAAACAGGGTTAGGCATAAGGTTTTTTTTTTACTTATTTGTAAACAGACGTTACTCTCTTTAGGGGAGGTGGCTAGGTTAGGGTTAAAGCATCTAATATTGATTTCTTCTCCTAAGAAAACTATTGACCCTCTCCCTGTTAGTTATGCTAGCACTGTACCATACTCGCCACAGTGCATCAGATCCCTTATATGGTGCTTTCTATTATACCCCTATTCTACCATGACTATTTCCCATAACCTGCATCAAACTCCCACTACTCTACAAGGAATTTTAACCCGTAAATTATAAAGTTACACTATTACATTCATTAATCAAGGGGATATATATATGATTAATAATCATAGGTTTCAAACCCATTATTAACATTAAAATTTTATAATGTTAATACGTTGTTCACAATACGCTCACTTGCGGGCTTGGTGCTTGGCTCTGGCTGGTGGAATGGAATGGAAGGGCTTGACGCTTGGATCAATGAGTTGTGTACATGGTCTCGTGAGCTTGGCACTTGGATAATCGGAGATTATACTTCGGGACAGTACTTCATTACTATTGATCATTGACTTATTTATATATATAAATTTATTTTCTAAAGACTCATGTGTGGTGCGTTGGTGTTTGGTTGTTTTCCAAAGCTTGGACTATGGTGAGTGGTTGTGGGTTAAAAACCCATGGACTCCAAACTTTTATTTTTTTTTAAATTTATTATTATTATATAATTATTATTATTTTTTTTCATAATTAACCCCCCCCACCCCCAACCTTTTTTTTTTATTAAATTTTTTTTTAAATTT
>JASDQU010012044.1:9268-30462 GCA_032191745.1 Picea mariana
TTTGAAGTCCAAGAGCACCCAACCAAAGTGTATCGGTTGAAGAAAGCCTCGTATGGCTTAAAGCAAGCTCCAAGAGCTTGGTACAAAAGAATTGACACCTACCTGATAAAAAATGGCTTCAACAGAAGTCAAAATGAACCAACACTTTATACCAAAACAGATCAGCACGGTAAAATACTAATTGTATGTTTATATGTTGATGACATGATTTACACAGTAAATCTAGAGCTAACAGATTTCAAACATGCCATGCAATATGAGTTTGAGATGACAGATCTTGGCATCATGAAATATTTTTTAGGCATTGAGGTTCATCAATCAGCCAAAGGAATTTTTGTCTGTCAGCAAAAGTATGCAGCAGACATTCTCAAAAGGTTTCGCATGGAAGGATGCAATCCAGCGGAAACTCCCATACCATTAGGCACAAAATTAAGCAAGAAAGATGAAGGTCCCACTGTGGACTCTACTTTATACAAAATTTTAGTAGGCAGTCTGTTGTATCTTACAGCAACTAGGCCAGACATCATGTATGCAACCAACCTTGTTTCCAAATTCATGGAATCACCCAAGGATTCACACTGGAAAATGGCAAAACGAATTTTGAGATATGTAGCAGGAACACTACATTTTGGTTTATGGTACACTACATCTGATTGTAATCAACTCTCTGGTTACACAGATAGTGACTTTGCAGGTAGCCTAGATGACAGAAAAAGCACATCAGGATATGTTTTTCAACTGGGCACAAACCTGATTTCATGGGCATTGAAGAAGCAGCCAATAGTATCAATATCTTTTGCAGAGGCAGAGTATGTCGCTGCTACCTCAGCTTCTTGTCAAGCTGTATGGCTCAGAAGATTATTGAAAGACATGTCACAAACAGAGAAGGATCCAACTCCTATCTTTTGTGACAACACATCAGCAATTGCATTATCCAAGAACCATGTGTTCCACAAGAAAAGTAAACACATTGACACTCGGTTTCATTTCATACGCGAGTTAGTCAATAATGGTGACATTGCACTACAATTTTGTGGTTCTAGAGATCAGCTTGCTGATATTTTCACCAAGCCACTAGGAAAGTCAGTTTTTGACTTCCAGCGACAGCACTTAGGCATAGTCAGTGCTGCTGATTGTAACTGTTGAGTCTAAGAGGGAGTGTTAAATATATTGTATCCTCAACAGACTAACCATACACTTCCAGCTGTACTGGACAGTTGTACTTTCTATTTCTGTCTTGCTTGAGCATATATAGCTCAACCATCTTACATTGTAAGTGTGATCTTCTGAGTTCTGTACTTTCTTCATACATTTCAATATACTATTCTTTCCTCTCTGCATTTCTCTTTGCTTCACAATTTATCATGTTCCAGGTATCAAAATAATTGCATTGCAAAATTCTACTTTTTGAACTTTTTATACTGTATATTATATGCATGACAATAGCGATAACAATGGCTTGATGGTTACTGCAGAATGCTTTTCTGCTTGCTTTCTTCTTGTGGACATGGGCAAGCACTATGTTAGTAATTAGAATAAATGATAGTATTTAGAATCATTGGATTTGCACTGCTCTCAAGAGCAACACTTTGATTGCAGTGGCAATTTGGCTTAAAATCCTGTTTCCACGAGAGGTTTTATAGGATTATAATACGAATAGTCATTGGGTAAGTATGTAGATGAATGTAAAAGAACATTACAATCAAACAGTTTATCTTTCTAATTGTCATCTCGTTTTGTTAATTTTATCAATTGCTTTGGCATAGTATTCCCTATGTTGAGGGAATACTATATTAGGTAATAGTGTTTTGAGTTTAACAAGGATTATATTGGGTTTATTGTGTTTATGTCCAGGGTGGTTGTGCAGTTTATATGTAGCTATGTCACGCTTCCACTTTAGGTAAATCTTTGATTCTTTCTTTTAAAATAAAATCAGATTTGGGCATCTTTTACCTTTAAAATAAAATCAACTTTGGGGATTTTAAAAGAGATTAAACTTTTCGAAACAGATTGAATTATCTTAGTACAGAATTGGAAACAATCAGCAATTTTCAATCTCACTATATTCCCATTGCTTAATTCCTACAGAAAATATATGTAATTATACCGCATACACTGTTCATGGTTAAATTTCATAGCTAGAGTACGTATGTCCGTGGGGAAAAACAAAAGCCTGCGAGGTCGTTTAATAACTGGCATTTATATTGTTCTGTTTCAAGTGGTTTCGGAATTCGGTAATCTCATTATTGCTGAAATTGCATATTTTTGTGGTTTAAATGGTTATAGGAATTGATTCAGAAATCCGATTTTACTTTCAAATTGCAATTTGTAATGTACTGGATTGCAATTTATGGTTGGAAGTTCACCGATAAATTCGCCCTTATCCCACGCCCTAGCCCAGTGGAAAAATCAGATGGAATGACTGCCCTTATCCCACGCCCTAGCCCAGAAAGAGCCCTCTGTTATCACCCCAAACGTCCTTTGAAATTTGAAATATTGAAATTTGGTTCATTTTCGTTTCTAATTTCTGTGAAAAACGGAGGTCAATCGGGGTTCGGGATTCTGCGATTACAAATGCCAAACACCAACACACAACAACTCTCAAATCACGAAAATGCAAATGGAATGTGGGCCCGGTGCTTTTTGGGTTTAGGGGTTTGCAAACCCTTGATACAAAACAATGCGCAACTTTAATCGCCAAATTGGGTTTTAGGGTTTGCAAACCCTTGATACAAAACAACCCGCAACTTCAATCGCCTAATTGCGAAATGAGTACAAACTTTGGGCCCCACTACTTCGGGCTCAGGGTTTTGGGACTAAATAACTCCTCGCACAAGTAAACTCTAATGTCAAAATATCAATTTTGTATTTAATCTCCAATAAATAAATGACCAGGTTTGTAATTAGTAAAACCAAAAAATTACTATGTTTGCTCAATAACGAATTTTTTTATCAAGAAATAAAATGAGTTTACAAACTCAATGAAAAAACAGAATAACCAATTCAATTAAAGAATTTCTTTCAAACTATCTCACAGATTTGCAATTTTGTCTTTGGTATTTAAACACATAAAATTGCCCCTTGATCTTCTAAAGGATTTTAATCAAGGCGGTCATGGTGTCTTATGGCCTGCAAAGGTTAAGGTGGCCACCGTTTAAGTTATGTAAAACAAAATTGTAATTGATGGTTTAATCCTCGTGTCTTGAAGGGTTAAGATGGCCATTGATTCACCATTTGCAAAGAGGCGGTGAAATCATTACTTCCTAATATACTCTCTCTTAATCATTTCAGAACAAAAACAAACTAAAACTCTGTAAAAAAAAATTGTTGTAAACAATGCATTACAGCTTGTAGACCCCAATATTTTTTCTATGAATTTTAAACAGTTCATTTCCCAAAGGCTTCGTAAATATGTCTGTAAATTGTTCTTCAAATCTACAGAACTAAACATAAATCTCCTTACCAGTTACCAACTCTCGAATGAAATGATACCTTGTATCAATGTGCTTACTTTGTTTGTGAAAAACGTGATTCCTTGACAATGCAATGGTAGACTTATTGTCACAGACGATCTGGGTTGCATCATTCTAGTTATGCAACAATTTATTCAAGACCCTTGTCATCCATACAGCTTGACATGTAGCTGTAGTTGTTGCAACATACTCTGCCTCAGTGGAAGATAGAGTCACAATGGGCTGTTTTTTTGATGCCCATGCTACTGCTCCAGATCCAAGACTAAAAATATACCCAGATGTGTTTTTCCTGTTATCAATGGAACTTGCAAAATCACTATCAGTATATCAGATCAGCTCAAAGTTTAAGCTTGATGTGTATCGGATACAAAAATTAGTTGTTCCAGCAACATATCTCAGGATCCTCTTTCCTTCTTGCCAATGAGTACTCTTCGGAGTCTCCATGAATCTGGAAATCAAACTCACAACAAACATAATGTCAGGTCTAGTTGTTGTTAAGTACATAAGGCTTCCAACCAGCCTCTTATACAGGGTTGGATCAACAGATGATCCTTCATCATACTTGCTCAGTTTAATACCAGTTGCCATTGGTGTTACAGTTGGCTTGCAATTCAACATTCTAAACCTTTTCAACACTTCATTTGCATAGTTAGTTTGACAAATGAAAATGCCATCATCAGATTGATCCACTTCAATTCCAAGAAAAAATTTCATCAAACCTAAATTAGTCATCTCAAACTCTGTTTTCATGGCATTTTTAAATTCATCTACATATAGATCTCCAGTAAAAATAGGTCATCAACATACAAACAAATAATCAAAATTTTACCTTTTTGGTCTACCTTTGTATACAGAGTTGGTTCACTTGGACTTCTACTAAATCAAACACTGATTAAGTATTCATCAATCCTTCTATACCAAACTCTGGATGCCTGCTTCAATCCATATAAATATTTCCTTAACTTGTAAAGCTTATCTCTGTGTTTATCAATCTCATAACCTGGAGGTTGTCTTACATAAATTTCTTCTTCCAAATATCCATTTAAAAATGCAGACTTGACATCCATATGATGCATGATCCATCTATTATGAGCTGCAATAGCTAAGACCATCCTTACTGTGTCAATCCTTGCTACAGGAGAAAAGGTTTCATTGTAATCAATACCAGGTTGCTGACTAAACCCTTGATCTACAAGTCTTGCCTTGTACTTTTCAACTTCACCATCTGCACTCAGCTTAGTCTTATAAACCCATTTAACACTAATAGTTTTCTTGCCTTTAGGTAAATTTTCAAGATCCCAAGTGTTATTCATTTCAATGGAATCAATCTCCTCATCCATTGCTTTTATCTAGACATCCTCTTTAGCATCTTCATCATAACTTACAGGATCATAAGCTATAAATGCAAAATTTGAAATCTAATATACCTCTTCATTCTGATCATATAATTCTCTTAAACTTCTAGTCTGTTGTCCTTTAAATCTATCTCTTAATGAAGCTAAAGTGGAATTTGATTCACTACTTACCTGTGAATCTGTTTGATGTCCACCATGTCCAGATGGATCACCACGCTCATGAGTTCTTAGCGTTCTAAATTGAGATGGGATGAAATTTGGTGCTATCCTTGTTGTACTTCTTGCTGCAGGCGTATGCGCATGTGGAACCATCTGTCCATCATCTTCAGCCTTCTCAGCTCCATCATCATCTTCACAGGGTAACACAACTCCCTCTGAAATTGATTTGTCAATACTTCCATCCCAGGCTTCATGTAATATACCTCAAAAACTGTATGAAAAAATAAATAAATTGTTTGTATAAATATCTTTGAATAGTTCGAGATTCAAGGAAGTAAGCTTTCTATTATAAAGCTTGAGTCTGAAATTTTTCAAGAGTCCTTACTGTCGTAGAATGTCATTACCATTGAACTTAAAGTTTTTTGATCGACGATAAGTGTTTACTCCTCATTTCAAAGTTTATTTCAATTCCTGTAATTATAATTACTTTCCTATCTGTTTGTACCTATAACCATTACCACAGTCCTAAAAACCCAAACGACTTTGGGACTTTATGACCAAATCCTTAAGCGTTAGACCCTACAAATAACCCAGTACCATATGTTTACAATACAAACAACTTTGGGGGTTGATGGCCTAGGCCTCATGTGTTAGTCCATACACATAATCACACCATGAAAACGACCAAACAAACTTAGGTAAAAGTAGAGTATTATTCTATACTCCTCTGCGCAAAGTTTAAATATAAATTGACCCCTATAGTTTTTTTTTTTTAAATATCTGGATACAAGATAGTGGTTAGGTAAGGCCTTCTGGTTAAACACAGAGTACAAATATTTCATAATCCTCCGATCATATTCAAATTCACCTGCACCGTTGGATTACAAGTACTAGGTCTCGTGCTTATTCCATATGCCCACTGGATATGACCACAGGCCTAATCAAAATGCCTTTCACATTTCCACATTTCGGCATTTTGGCAAGTCACAATCCCTGAAGTGGAGCCAGATCAATGGTTCACAAAACTCCATAATCCGATCCCTTCTTTTCATAATCAAACGACTGACGGGATTTCAACGTTTTTCCCTTTGAGTCATCGTGACTCCAACATTATAAAATTCATGATCACAAAATCTCCGAAGTGATCGAATGGTTCACATAACCCACTGAGATGGACGGTTGACAGGATTTCGGAGTTTTGCCTTTCGGATTTTCGAGACTCACAATAGTCCCTTTCGGCATTTCAGAGTCCTTAACATGCTCTAATCTTTCGCATTTCGCAACTTCATCATTCTTGTAGTGAGTGTCCTTGACACCTCCAACTCCCAGTATCCGAAACTCCAAAATGGAGATTAAGTCATGGTTTCGGTACCGTTGATTAAGGGTAGCCCGTTTTGTGTCGTTGGAAGTAAAACACCATATGCGATGTTCATTTATTTCAATTCCCACCAAGATATGTAATACTATTTTTAAAAGAATTATAGGGTTTCCCTTCCGCCTACTTGTAATGGCATATTGGTTATTTTACTGGTTTAATATACTAGTGCCATATTGGCTACTTCCTTGAAAGGATTGTGAAAAGGAAAAAATACTCGGCTATTGCCGGCTATATGTCTATCTTTTTTATAATTGGCTACAGATTGCATGATGTTATATGAATTCAATTTCCACTTACTGTACTTGTTATAAAGACTTTCCTTTTGAACTTTTAGGTGATTGTGCCTTAGCCTTTGCAGGCCACCAAATACCATCACCGCCCTCCTTTAACTTTTCCTAAGGTTGAAGGGGAAAGTTTTGTTCCTATAAATACTTGAATCAAATTGTAATCCACATACAAAGGGTGAGACAAGAGATTGAAAGAAATTTTTTTTAATTGAACTTGTCACTCTTTGTTTTATTTTACTAAGTTTGTAAATTATGTTCACGTTTTCATTTTTCAGCATTCGAAGTTTAGTGGCTCAAGTTGCGTGGAGTTCTCTTATTCTTGTAAACACTGAAACTCGAAGTGGCCCCACAACCTAATCGAATTCATGGTTCGACAATTACCTTGTATGTTGTTAATGCATCAAGCATTACTAAACGCCGAAACCCGGTATTGGCTGGGCTCCACACTTTTTTCATGATTTTTGCAATTCGGCGTTTGACGTTGTACGATGTTTTGCATCGGGAGTTTGTAGACCCCGAAACCTGAAAGGGACCAAGCCCACACTCCATTTGTTTTTTTGCGGTTCAAGAATTGTTGTTTGAGGTGTTGGGTATTCGTAAACCCTGAAATCCTGAACCCTGAAACCCCAAAGTACTGGGCCCATATTCCATTCGCATTTTCGCGATTTAGGAGTTGTTGTGTGTTGGTGTTTGGCATTTGTAATCACCAAACCCTGAACCCCGAAACCCAAAGTACTAGGCCCACAACCTTTTCGCATTTCGATATTCGAAAAACAACGTGGTCTTTTTTTTTTGTATTCGGCATTTGTAATCGCTGAAACCCANATATACACTATACAGTTTTCCATTTGCATTCAATATGTAGGTAAACTCAAATCTGCATCACAATTTACTTGTGGGGCTTTCAACTATGACGCTTTATCTTACTATAGTAGTAATCCAAACCACAACACAAATCTTCTTTAAGAATTGACTAGTGATATCCTTCCAGCTAGTATACTTTCAGGAACTAGTATTCATAACAGTAATGAAATGCAACAAAGATAATCCATTCCGAACTAGTAGAGAGACATTCTAGCAATTCCTAAGTTTGCAATAGGATGCATTCGATCTTTCATCCTCAATATTATTTCTAGCAGATACATTTTATCAAGTATGTAACCATTTAACATTCATCCAGAGAAAGGTCATAAATAACATATATGAAATAATACGTTGAATGACAAAGGGAATAACCACGTTCCTCCCAACCGTAGAACAGGGAAGCCAAACTACTTTCTCGATTCACCCCCTAGCCTGACCATGAATCCATGAGGGCGAACTTGGAAAATCTTCTCTTCAACAATGTCCTACAGCTCCAACAGTTTTCCCTTGCCTCTCACTCAAGCAATGTTCATAATAGCAAGTAAATCAAAAGTCTCATTTCCCAACATACTTGGCAACATCCTGCCTCCTCTCATATGCTATTTATCATTTGCCCAGGTCTTTTCTGTCCCTTGTGAATTTTTGCAGCTTTCAAAATCCCTAATTTTTAGGGGTTGCCAATGGCCAAATCATTGATTTTCCACTTGTAATAATCATCCCAGAGGTAGTTCCAACATGTTCCCCACTCATGGAGTCATGATCAACTAAATTTAACATGGTTGTTCCATTTTGCCTCCTCCAATCAATATAAAATATTCTGTTTCCATACAAGTGTTATAGTCAAATAGTTAGTTGGGTCAAATCAGGTCTCTTCCCAACAGTCAAAATAATTAATTACAATTACCAAATTTGAAATTCGGAATTTCCATAAATGACAAAAATTTTCCAAATTCGAATTTACTAAAAATGGAATAAATTTCTAGCAATTTTAAATTTTAAAAATAATTTATTTTTTTGGGGATGTCACATCCTTTCCCCCTTCAGTAAAACACTGTCCTCAGTGTTCATTCATTTCCTAGAACAGGATTGGATGAAATTTCTACAAATCTCCCTCCAACTCCCAAGTGGCCTCCTCAGGACTAAAGTGCTTCCATTGCACCTTTACCTGAGCGATGGCTTTGTTCTGAAGTGTTATTTCTCTCCGATTCAGAATGTGAATGGGTTCTACCTCGAACTTGCCTTCAGGTTCCACTTGCGCCAGGTTCCAATCAATCCTATGAGTAGGGTCATAAATATACTTTTTCAGCAACGAAACATGAAATACATTATGAATTCTTAGATTAGTTGGAAGTGCAAGTTGATATGCTATGGGTCCAATTCGAGCTAGTATCTAGAAGGGGCCACAAAACCTGGGTGCTATCTTGGAACAATTCCCTAACTTCAACGTGCTCTTTCGAGATTTGACCTTCAAATAAACATGGTCTCTTGCTTGAAATTCCAAGTGTCTTCTTTTCTGATCTGCATAGCTCTTGTATCTGTCCTATCCTTCTTTCAAGTTCTGTTGTACCTTTCTTACCATGTTTTCCATTTCTTGGAGCATCTCTGGTCCAACCATGAGTCTGTCAGCCGGGTTATCCGAGCTAATTGGAGTCATACACTTTCTACCATACAGTATTTCGAAAGGGCTCAACTTAGCCAAAGTTTGGTACCCATTGTTATATGCAAATTCTACCAAGTGCAGGTAGTTTTCCCACTTGGTTTGTTTTGTTCTTACGTACATACAAAGCATATCCTCTATGATTTGGTTTTTCCTTTCGGTTTGCCCATCCATTTGTGGATGATAGCTTGTACCGAAATTCAAGTTAGTGTTTAGCCCTGCAAACAATTCTTTCCAAAAGGCGGATGTAAATTTTACGTCTTTATCTGAAATCACCATTTTAGGAATACCATGCAGTCTAAAAATTTCTTTCATGAATATTTCAGTAATGTTTATATCTTTAAAAGTAGACTTTACAGGAATAAAATGTGCAGACTTACTGAGTTTATCGATTACAACCATGATAGAATCATTATGTTTCTGAGTTTTAGGCAAACCTGTTATAAAGTCTATTGATATAGTCTCCCATTTCCATTCTGGTACTGGCAATGGCTGTAATAGGCCAGCTGGATGCTGGTGCTCGGCCTTAACCTGCTGACAATCTTGGAACCTAGCCAAGTATTATGTTTTTTCATTCTTCATACTAGGCTAGAAAAATAGTTTTCTAAGTGTTGTTATTGTTTTCTGGTAACCTGGATGACTAGAATATGGTTTCTTATGCACTTCTTTCAAAATTGTTGATTTCAATTCTGTTGAATCTGGTATGTAAAGTTTGTTTTTAAGTCGTAATAGTCCTTTCTTGTCAATTATTAGATATGGTTTGTCAGAGTTGGCGGTGCTATTTTGTGATTTTGTCATTATCTCAGTGTAATTTCCATCGTTAATACCTGCCATCCTTATTCTTTGTTCTAGATCACTTTCTTCCCTGTTGATGTTTATCTCAAATAACCCATGGACTCTTCTTCTTAAAGAATCTGCTACTTTATTTTCCTTACCCTTGATATGTTTGACCTTGAAGTCGAATTTGATCAAGAAGGATAGCCAACTTGCTTGTCTTGCATTAAGATCCGGTTGGTTAAACAGATGTTTCACTCTGCTATTATCCGTCAATAGTAAGAATTTTCTGCCAATTATATAGTGTGGCCACAATTTTAAGGCATGTATTACTGCCACAAATTCTAAGTCATCACGTGCCCTTCCTGAGTTAAGACATGACCTAGTCCTTCTTTACTTGCATCAACACATACGGTGAAGTCTTTATCTGGATCTACCACCTTCAATATAGGTGCAGTTGTCAATAATCCCTTCAGTTTGTTAAAACTGTCTTGACACTTCTCTGACCAGTTAAACTTGGTTCCTTTCTTTTGTAATGACGTGATAGGGTAGGCTATCTTGGAAAACCCTTCTATAAACCTGCGGTAATATCCAATGATTCCCATGAACGACCATATATCCGCTACATCCTTAGGTACCAGCCATTCCATAACGACTTTTTCCTTTTCTAGGTCTACGACAATGCCTTCTGTTGAAATTACATGTCCTAGATATTGTATTTCTTTCTGATAAAAGTCACACTTGTCAAATTTGGCGTACAGTTTGTGTTTCCTCAATGTTTGCAGAACTATCCTTAAGTGTTCATTATGTTCTTCTTTCATTCTTGAATAGACCAAAATGTCGTCGATAAATACTACCACTAACTTGTCCAAGTATTGACAAAATACTATTCATCAGGCACATAAATGTGGTTGGTGCGTTAGTGAGTCTGAAAGGTATGACTACGAATTCGTAGTGTCCATATCTTGTCCAAAAAGTTGTTTTCCTTATGTCCTCGTCCTTTATCCTAACTTGATGATAACCGGATCGTAAATCCAACTTTGAAAAGATCTTGGCCCCACCTACTTAATCCAACAGATCATTTATCCTTGGTAAGGGGCATTTTTTTCTTAATAGTCAGTTTGTTCAGTTATCTATAATTGATACATAGTCTTAGAGTACCGTCTTTTTTTTTCACAAAGAGGAATGGTGCTCCCCATGGTGAGACACTCAGACTGATATACTCTTTGTCCAACAATTCCTATAATTGTATTTTTAATTCTATCAGTTCTCATAGACTCATTTGGTAAGGTGCTTTTGAGATAGGGGCTGAAGCGAGTAGTAGGTCTATGGAGAATTCTATTTCCCTTCTAGGAGGTAATTCGGGTATCTCATCCACAAACATGTGTCCAAATTCACGTAGGAAATCAAAGTCTTCTAACTTTAGCTTATCTCTTTTTTCTAATAGATTCGTCACTTGGATGGCATAAACTTGACATCCCTTTCTAATACATTTCTTGAGTTGCATCGCTGAAACCTGTTTGACTGATACAGGTTTTGGTATGCCTTGGGCTGTTCTAACAGTGCAAAAATCAACTCTATAAATAAGTATCTTTATATAATAGTCTAGTATTGCTTTGTGTTGCTCCATCCAATCCATCCCGATAATCATATCATAAGATCCTAGTGGTAGGATGTTCAGATTGGTCCTTATATTTTGACCATATCAGCTGAACTCAAAATCAGAAATAAATTCAACTACTTTCCTTTTGGTACCTATTACTAGTTGTACAAGCCATGATTTTGCGTGCTTCAGTTTCTTAAGTTTATATAACTCTACTACATCAGGAGTAATATAACTTAACGTAGCTCCAGGGTCAATTAAAACATAAATTCAAGTGTCACTGATTTTTCCTTCGATTTCTACCACTGAGGACTGGTGGTCGAATTGTCGACCATCTATAGCTGTATTTATCTGATGCAGGCTTCTGCCCACGTCTCCCACTATCGAAGCTTCCTGCAGATTATGAACAACAGTTCTGTTTACTGAAGTTAAACATGGACAATTCCTCCTTAGATGAGGCTCTCCACACTCCCAACACTTTAATGTCTCATGAGAGTTGTCCCCAAGATTCTTCGTTCCTAGGTTTACCGGTTTACCAATACCTTGCGCATTCAGATGATTGAAGTGAAAATCCTTCCTTGGGAAACTTTTTTCTGCATTCCGATAAGGAGCTGGCTGATATCCCTTCTTCCGTTGGTTCATTCGATCTTGCTTTATATCCTTCCAGGTCTTGGGAAAATCTACCCATTGTTTATATTGGTCATAACACATTTGTGCTTTCCTGAATACCTCACTCAAGGATTTGGGGTTTTCAACTCAATTTTGTCCTAGTAGGCCTGTGGTAAACAACTTAAGAATCGCTGGATTTTTACCTTATCCTTCCGGATGTACGGTATCAACCTTAGTAGTTCCAGAAATTTATTTATAAGGTCCTCCATCATTATTTGTCCGAGTCATAAGTCATAAAATGCTTTCATCTTCCTTTCATAATAGCTTTCAGAAAGATATTGTTTCTTGAAATACTTCTTAAAGTCGGACCATTCCAACTATTTCTCCTTTAGGACCTTGGCCAATTTCAGGTCCTGCCACCAAATGTTGGCCTTCCCCTTCATATTGTAGATGGCCATTCTGACCTTCATGTTGCTGGAATAGTTGTAGATCTAGAATTATTTTTTGATGTCCAACAACCATGCCTCAGCTTCTTCTCCTGTCATGGATTCTCCATGAAAGGTAGCTGGTTTAATCTTTTTAAATTGTCCTTCAAGGTGGTGTAGTTGTTTTCTTTTTATGTCTTGTATAGTTTTGTCTTCAGCTGAATGTGTCCCTTCAGACGAACAATCTCCTTTTTCTATTTCTAGTCGAAAATTCTTGGAGGCCCTTTTGCTGACTTCTCTCTCTCATGGTTATCGTCTTTTGAGATTTTCTTGGTTACTATACTACACTGCAGGACTTCATTTATCTCTTGATGTTCTTGCTGTGTTTTCTTCAATTTTTCATTGTCGGCCTTGAAAACCTGCAGTTCAATAATAAGATTCCTCATTGTTTCCAACACATTTGAGGGTGAGATTCCATCACTGTTCTTTCTTGGATCTTCAGGAGGTCCTTGCTGCGGATTTCCTTCCATCCTGATTTCTGCACCCTCTTGAGCTGCCATAATTTACAAAAACAGAAAGCACTTTCGGTTTATAACCATAAGATTTATTAATTTTACATAAATCAAAATAAATAATAAGAAGCTAATGTGGCCCTGCTCAGGCCCAGTAGTGTAGCTTTTTCTCTGATACCATATGTAATATACCTAAAAAACTGTCTAAAAAAAAATAAAACTTGTTTGTATAAATATCTTTGAATAGTTCGAGATTCACACAAGTAAGCTTTCTGTTATAAAGCTTGAGTCTGAAAGTTTGCAAGAGTCCATACTATCGTCGACTGTCATTACCATTCAACTTAAAGTTTTCTCATCAACGATAAGTGGTTACTCCTCATTTCAAAGTTTATTTCAATTCCTGTAATTATAATTACTTTCCTATTTGGTTGTACCTATGACCATTACCACAGTCTTAACAACCCAAACGACTTTGGGACTTTATGGCCAAATCCTTACACGTTAGACCCTACAAATAACAAATTACCATATTTTTACAATACAAATGACTTTGGGGGTTGATGGCCTAGGCCTCATGCGTTAGTCCATACACATAATCACACAATGCAAATGACCAAACAGACTTAGGTAAAAGTAGAGTATTAGTCTATACTCCTCTGCACAAAGTTTAAATATAAACAAAACCCTATTTTTTTTTTTTAAATATCTGGATATAGGATAGTGGTTAGGTAAGGCCTTCCGGTTAAACTTAGAGTACAAATATTTCATAATCCTCCAATCATATTCAAGTTCACCTACACCGTTGGATTACAAGTACTGGGTCTTGCACTTATTCCATATGCCCAGTGGCTGTGACCATAGGCCTAATCAAAATGCCTTTCACATTTAGGCATTTCGGCATTTCGGCAAGTCGCAATCCCCGAAATGGAGGAATATCAATGGTTCACAAAACTCCATAATCTGATCCCTTCTTTTCTTAATCAAACGACTGACGAGATTTCTACATTTTTCCCTTTGAGTCATCGTGACTCCAACATTATAAAATTCATGATCAAAAATCTCCGAAGTTATTGGATGGTTCACATAACCCACTGAGATGGACGGTTGACGGAATTTCAGAGTTTTTCCTTTCAGGTTTTCGAGACTCACAATAGTCCCTTTCGACATTTCGGAGTCCTTGACATGCTCTAATCTTTCACATTTCATGACTTCATCATTCTTGTCGTGAGTGTCCTTGACACCTCCAACTCCCGGTATCTGAAACTCCAAAATGGAGATTAAGTCGTGGTTTTGGTACCGTTGATTAAGGGTAACCTGTTTTGTGATGGCAATTCTATCATTGGAAGTAAAACACCATATGGGATGTTCATTTATTTCAATTCTGAACGAGATATGTAATACTATTTTTAAAAGAATTACAGGGTTTCCCTTCTGCCTACTTGTAATGGCATATTGGTTATTTTACTAGTTTAATATACTAGCACCATATTGGCTACTTCCTCGAAAGGATTGTGAAAAGGAAAAAATACTCGGCTATATGTGTATCTTGTTTATAGTTGACTCCACATCGCATGATGGTATATGAATTCAATTTGCACTTACTGTACTTGTGTTAAAGACTTTCCTTTTGAACTTTTAGGTGATTCTGCCTTAGCCTTTGTAGGCCACCAAATACTATCATCGCCCTGGTTTAACTTTTCCTAAGGTTGAAGGAGAAAGTTTTGTTCCTATAAATACTTGAATCAAATTGTAATCCACATACAGAGGGTGAGACAAGAGCTTGAAAGAATTTTTTTTTTAATTGAACTTGTCACTCTGTGTTTTATTTTACTGAGTTTGTAAACTCTGTTCATGTTTTCATTTTTCAACATTCGGAGTTTATTGGTTCAAGTTTCTTGGAGTTCTCTTGTTCTTGCAAACACTGAAACCCGAAGTGGCCCCACAACCTAATCGAATTCATGGTTCGACGATTACTGTTGTATGTTGTTCATGTATCAAGCATTACCAAACGTCGAAACCTGGTATTGGCTGGGTCCCACACCTTTTTCATGATTTCACGATTTGACATTTGACATTGTGCGGTGTTTTGCATTGGGATTTTGTATACGCCGAAACCTGAAAAGGACCGGGCCCACACTCCATTTGTATTTTTGCGATTAGAGAATTGTTGTTTGTGGCGTTGGGTATTCGTAAACCACGAAATCCCAAACCCAAAAACCCCGAAGTACTGGGCCCATATTCCATTCACATTTTCGCGATTCAGGAATTATTGTGTGTTGGTGTTTGGCATTTGTAATCACCAAACCCCGAACCCTGAAACCTAAAATACTAGGCCCACAACCTTTTCACATTTCGGTATTCGACAAACAACGTGGTCTTTTGTTTTCTTGTATTCGGCGTTTGTAATCACCGAAACTCGATTGACCTCTGTTTTTCAAACTTTAAATATACATACATACATACATACATATATATATATATATATATATATATTATATATATATAGTTTTCCATTTTCATTCAATATGTAGGTAAACTCAAATCTGCATCACAATTTACTTGTGGGGCTTTCAACTACGACGCTTTATCTTACTACAGTAGTAATCCAAACCACAACAAAAATCATCTTTAAGAATTGACTAGTCATATCCTTCCAGCTAGTATACTTTCAAGAACTAGTATTCATAATAGTAATGAAATGCAGCAAAGATAATCCATTCCGAACTAGTAGAGAGACATTCTAGCAATTCCTAAGTTTGCAATAGGATGCATTCGATCTTTTGTCCTTAATATTGTTTCTAACAAATACATTCTATCAAGTATGTAACCATTTAACATTCATTAAGAGAAGGGACATAAATAACATATCTGAAATAATACGCTGAAAGATAAAGGGAACAATCACGTTCCTCCCAACCGTAGAACAGAGCTCCCAAACTAGTTGCCCGATTCACCCCCTAGCCTGACCATGAATCCATGTTGGTGAACTTGGAAAAGATTATCTTTAGCAATGTCCTACAGTTGCATCAGTTTTCCTTTGCCTCACACTCAAGTAATGTTTATAACAACAAGTAAATCAAAAGTCTCCTTTCCCAGCATACTTGGCAGCGTCCTGCCTCCTCTCATATGCTATTTATCATTTTCCCAGGTCTTTTCCCTCCCTTGAGAATTTTCATAGCTTTCTAAATCCCTGATTTTTAGGGGCTGCCAATGGCCAAATCACTGATTTTCCACTTGTAATAATCAGCCCAGAGGTAGTCCAACATGTTCCCCACTCATGGAGTCATGGTCGGCTAAATTTAACATGTTTGTTCCATTTGTCCTTCTGCAATCAATATGAAATATTATGTTTCCATACAAGTGTCATTGTCAAATAGTCAGTTGGGTCAAATCAGGTCTCTACCCAACAGTCAAAATAATTAATTACAATTACCAAATTTGAAATTCAGAATTGCCATAAATGACAAAAATTTTCCAAATTCGAATTTACTAAAAACGGAATAAATTTCCAACAATTTTAAATTTCAAAAATATTTTATTTTTTTGGGGATGTCACACATCATCTTCTTTAAAATGAACATCTCTACTGTTTACATATTTCTGGGTGATGGTATTGTAGAGTTTATATGCCCTAGACTCTTCACTGTATCCAACAAAAATACATCTCTCACTTATGTCATCCAACTTCCTCCTCATTTCTGCAGGTACATGTGCAAATGAAACACATCCAAAAATTATGAAATGAGAAACATTGCAAGGATTACCATCCCAGGCTTCTTGAGGTACACGATCCCTCACGGTCTTGGTCAGACTTCTACTCAAGATAAAAATAGAGCAAAGAATCGCATCTCCCCAATATTCATTTGAAAGATGCTTATGTTTCAACATGCTTTGAGCCATATCCATAATGGTCTCATTCTTCCTTTCAGCCACTCCATTCTGTTGTGGAGAATATCGAGCAGTAAACTGCCTTTTAATTCCATGAAGACCACAAAATTAAATGAGCTCATTCAATTTATACTCACCTCCTCTGTCAGACCTGAGGATCTTAATGGTTTGACCACTCTCATTCTCAACCATAGAATTAAACTTCTTAAAAACATCAAAGGCTTCAGACTTCTGTTTCAACAAATACAACCAAGTCTTCCTACTGAAATCATCAATGAAAGTCATAAAATAAACACAACCAGTTAAAAAAGGTGTTTGCATAGGTCCACATAAATCTGTGTGGACAATTTCCAAAGGATCTTTTTCTCTGTAGGAAACACCTGAAACAAATTTCTCTCTGTGATGTTTTCCAAGTATGCAGCTCTCACAAGAGCTTGCAGATTGTTGAATACAAGGTAACCCCTTCACCATCTATTTCTTCTGTAACAAATCCAAGCCACCAAAATGTAAATGACCATATCTCAAATGCCATAACCAAGATTCATCTAAACTTCAAGCTTTATAAGCATTCAAAGAACCACTCAAATCATTTCACATAACAAGTGGAAACATTTTATTCTTGGTCATCTCTACTCTTGCAATCAACTGTTTGTTGGGTAATTTGTCATAGATAATACATACCTTCTTGTTGAAGAACACTGTGTACTTTTTCTCCAAAAACTGTCCAACACTGATAAGATTGCATTTTAAACCAGGCACAAAGTAAACATCATCAATATTTCTTGTCTGATTGTTCTTATTGTAAATTGGAACTATACATTTACCATTGACTATAACCTTACAGTCATTTCCCAGTTTGACTTCAGACTAATTACTAGTATCAATGGAAGAAAATAAGTCTTTATTATCAGTCATGTAGTTACTTCAACCACTATCTAAGAACAAAATATCATTTGCACATTCTATAGTGATATTACAGGTCAAAAACACATGATTTTGATGATCCTCAGACTCATTTATAATATGTGCAGACTACTTTCCATCATCTTCCTATTTCTTCCAAAATTTGTTAGCAAAATGCCCAAACTTCTTACAATAATAACATTGTACTTTAGTTTTGTCATACCTCTGATTATCTTGCTGCCAGGGTTTGCTGCTTCTCCCTCTTAAATTAGGAGGATTCTACTGGAACTTCTGCTCAGACTTTGATCCAGCTCTGTTGTCCCTTGGACCAGAAAAGCGACCTCCTCTTCCATGAGTATGAAACCTTCCTCTGCTTCTACCTCTGGTAACATGCAGCTGGGATTTGAAAGCATGCTCCATTGATCCTTCTTCATATCTAAATATCCTAGATTCATGAGAAACAAGAGAACCAGTTAAGTCATCAATTTGCATTAGACTTAAATCTTTAAATTCCTCTATGGGAACAACAACATGCTCAAACTTCTTGGGTAAACTTCTTAGCACTTTCTCAATAACTCTTTTATTCTCAACATCATCTCCATACTGCCTGAGCTAGTTCACAACACTCATTACTTGAGTCGTGAAAGTATCAACACATTCATTATCCTTCATCTTCAGATTTCCGAAGTCCCTTCTCAAGTTTTGCAACTTGAGTGTCTTCACCTTGGACACCCCTTGATAACAGGTTTCAAGAATGTTCCAAGTCTTCTTCAAAGATGCAACACTAGCAATCTTCATAAAAATGGATTCATTTAATCCTTGCTGGATTAATCCAAGAGCTTTATTATCCTTCTTCTTGTTTTCATCCAGCAAAACACGGTCAACATTAAATAGAGCCAATTCTGCTACAGCATCAACTGGCTCGGGATAGCCATCAATAACATAAGTCCACAAATCCTGAGAACGTAGAATCGTCCTCATATAAATGTACCAGGAATCATATGACTTCTCGCTCAAAACAAGAACCTGAATATGAGAAGAACTATTACCACACACATCCATTTATAAAAATTGACAGAAATTAAATAAATCTTCACGCAGAAAAATATGAGAATAAAATTTTTGGCACTAACAGGAATAATCTGCAATGAACTAAGCAATTGTCGGATGAACTGCAGACTTTAATACAAAATGTGAAAAATGGAGGTCAATCGGGGTTCGGGATTCAGCGATTGCAAATGCCAAACACCAACACACAACAACTCCCGAATCGCAAAAATGCGAATAGAATGTGGGCCCGGTTCTTTTCGGGTTTCGGGGTTTGCAAACCCTTGATACAAAACAATGCACAACTTCAATCGCCGAATTTCGAAATGCATACAAACTTTGGGCCCCACTACTTTGGGTTCGAGGTTTTGGGACTAAATAACTCCACGCACAAGTAAACTCCGAATGCCCAAATATCAATTTTTTATTTAATCTCCTTTTAAAATCATAAGCTCCAACAAATAAACTCGGAATAAATAAATGACTAGGTTCATAATTAGTAAAACCAAAAAAATTACTGCGTTTGCTCAAAAACGAATTTTTTATGAGGAAATAAAAATGAGTTTACAAACTCAATGAGAAAACCTCCTAACACAGAATAACCAATTCAATTCAAGAAATCTTTCAAGCTATCTCACACATTTACAATTTCGACTCTGGTATTTAAACACATAAAATTGCCCCTTCGATCTTCTAAAGGATTTTAATCAAGGCGGTGATGGTGTCTTGTGGCCTGCAAAGGTTAAGGCGGAAAAGGATTTTAATCAAGGTGGTGATGGTGTCTTCTGGCCTGCAAAGATCCACCGTTTAAGTTATGTAAAGCAAAATTGTAATCGGTGGTTTAATCCTCGAGTCTTGAAGGGTCAAGACGGCCACAATTCACCATTTGCAAAGAGGCAGTGAAATGATTACTTCCAAACAATTTCAATGTTTTTTAGGCAGTGTTAAGTCCGCCAATAAAAGAGGATCTCTATATATATACTTTTGTTTTGCAGACCTTGTTTATGTACATAGATACATGAATATAAAATTCTGTCCAACAAAGAGGATATATTTTTGTTGGCTTTTAGATAAATAGATACATGACAGTAAAACGAAACGTAATTCAAGTTCTGACAGAATATTTTCTGGAAACTGTACAAGTAATTCTGGTACAAGTATAGAGAATCGTGGTCTCAAAACTGATGGATGTACTATGCAGATGGGTTCTCACATGAAGAACACTATATTTGAAGAACGGATAGCTAGTGGCTTGAGAAGATGGCATCAAAGAGCTAAGAAAAATAGGAAAAAAAGAAATTCAGGGTCCGGATTTTCAAGCAGAGGGGGAACTCAAAGTGTGGAAACAACTCCAAGCCATGGATCATCTCCATTGCACTTAATGCGCAGGTACAATACTATGGGTGACATTGAAACTCCAGACATCTCTCCAAGATATTACCACTCAGAATACAATACTATGGGTGATATTGAAACTCCAGACATCTCTCCAAGATATTACCACTCACAATATGGAGCAACCGAATCCCCGTGTACTCAAAAGCTACAGAAGAACATCCCATTTCAAAACAAATAGAGAGATCAAATCTGGAAATGTTTGCATCTTCTGCATATCCTCCGCAGTTTACTAGAACTGTTTCGATTACTGAAACCTGGGTTATCAAAGCTGCTATAGAACAACACAGTACTTCAAAAGATGCAAACACAAATAGTAGAGATTTTTCCTTTGACAAGTTTTAGTTGTGCGTTCCATATCAAATCACAGATCACGTACTGATTAAGTGTGTGAAAATATTACTTTCCTTCCTGATGAAGAAGGGATTGTATTAACAATCCATTGAGCAATTTCTTTTGGAAGTAAATTGCTTAAAGTTGTATAATATGCTTGGTGTTTGTATTTATAATGGGAAACATTTTCTATTTACATATTATTCATTTCAAAGATGGGTCATATTTTTTTCACATATTTGAAAAATACCCTAACGGTATGTTCTTATACAGCTTTTTATTTCCATATAATCCAAAACAAACACGCTCCAAAATCCCAGCAATCTTACTGGAAAAAATGTCCAAAGTACCACATGAATAAGTCAAGTGATTTGATGCAAACCACCTCGACAACTTGCCATGGGAAAATACAAACAATGCTTCAGAAGTAGAAGTCAAGTGATTTGATGCAAACCACCTGGAAAACTTGCCCTCGGTAAATACAAACAATATATCAGAAGTAGAGTATAAACTTGACTTGCACTTAATCAAA
>JASDQU010012044.1:48199-58256 GCA_032191745.1 Picea mariana
AATTTCCATTTTTGTTTGATAGATAGACTTATGATACTGTGACACACTTTATTTTGGCATTTATATATAGTGAAACTTTCATACAAAGTTTAAACCAAGAGGGGGTGTATGTAACATCTCTCTCTTGCATTCACTAAGCAAACTTATCCTTGAGGACACTTGCTTGCAAGTGATCTACATTATTATACTATCGATCGTTCGATTATGATTATGAGACATTATGGATTGACGATATGTTATTTTTTTGTATTTACATAGACAGGTGTATTGATTGGGTTCTCCTGAGTGTGAAAGAATTTGGACATTGAGGATGCAGAGGCATCGGTGAAACCCCTTGGACTCTGGATTGAGTCAGGGAGAGGACTGTTGGGTTTGAATTTTATTGGTGGGACACATGTACATATGCTTAGATGTTATGATGATTGATTATTGTTGCTAACATGATTCATTGATGGATGCAGGCTAACGATAACTTGTCAACCAGACTCAAATGTGGAGTAGAGGGGTCACGCAGGACAACCAAAGACTTGAGGGAGAGGTGTGGACAAGAGCCCTGCCACAACCTACTAGCACTCTCGCCATGGCTCAAACTGTAGGTTACGGATTACCTAGTTTGAGAATACCCACGATGTCATGAGGGCATATTGCGACAGTCGCTCACGATGATTCTAAGGGGCACATAATAAGGTAGGAGCCTTATTCCTTAGAGGCCCTTAGTCTCCCACAATATCACCTGCCGAAGTATTGACTCCAGCGGTTTTTGATGTCTACCAAGTTAGTCAAGAGGCAAGTGGCACCCTTGGAGCATGTAGTGTGTCCTGAAGGGCACGTCGTGAAAGGAAAAGAAAAAGAGGTGAGTGCCATCCTTGGAGCACGTAGTGTGTCCTGAAGGGAGCGTCATGCAAGGAAAATGGAAAGAGGCGAATGGCACCCTTGGAGCATGTAGTGTCTCCTGAAGGGCATGTCATGCAAGGAAAATGGAAAGAGGCAAGTGGCACCCTTGGATCACCTAGTGCATCATGAAGGGCATGTCATGATTTTAACTAGTAACTGAATAAACCTAGTCGGCCCTAAAATGAATGATGCGATAAGTAAGAATTAAAAACAATTTTTCCCTAATGAAAATGTCACCCATCCTAGAAAAATTAAAACCTAGGTCTAAGCAGAACATGTGGTCAAAAATTAATAATAAATAAACATGTAAGAAGAAGGGGGTAAGAAATTCAATATAATTTATTTAAGTCAAATTGTCATGAAGAATTGAAATTTTAAAAAGGGAAATGGTTGTTTTTATCTATTTTTTCTATTTTAATTTAGTTAAAAATAAAAGAGGGTAAATGGTTGTTTCATCTACACTTGCTAAATTAAATTTTAGTTAAAGAAGAAAAAGGGTAATTAGTTGTTTTATCTACACTTGATAAATTTGATTTTTAGTTAAAAAAGAAAAAGAGGGAAACTTAAAACAAATAGGAAACTTAAGGGAAAAGGGGAAACCTAAAAAGGAGGGGGGGAGGTAAAGAAAAAGATGAATTACTAACTTAGTAAGGAATATTGCTAATGGAAATTTCTAATTATGAACTCAACAAGGAATTAAGTAAGGAATAAGTCATTTAAGAGGTGTAAAAGAATTTTGGGACACCTAGGAGCATTTTCGGGAATGCTTTTAGGTGGGTGAAGGAAATAGGAATAATTAATTAATTAATTAGATTAATTTTCTAGTGCAACTAGGGGATCAAGTGACATGTGTACGAGGGAGGTTTTTCCTAACTAAAATTAATGAAAAATGAATTTTATGAGAAATTGAGAAACTAATTACTTAAAAACTCTATAAAATGGATGAAGCAGGAGGAGTATGATCTCATATTTATGCGTAACATTATGTTGCTGAACTTTTGTCTTGAATAAACTTCTTTTGTGGGAGTTGGGGTACCCAGCTCGGGTAACAAGTGGTATCTCAACCTTTGGAGCTGAGCTTGGTGCTAGAAGTTCTCTAGTATTGTGTGTGTGGCATGTTTGCATCTTGGGGGGCTCAGGGGGAAGAAGAGTACCCCTAGCGTTGGATGGGAGGTACTAGTGAGGTCACATCAGTTGGAAAGTGGGAGCTGGATGGAGCGCGCGTGGGATAAAAACTACAGAGCATTCATGTTTGGCAAAGGTATGCCGTATTAATTTGTTACTTTCAATAAAACTTAATTTACACATGTTATTTC
Source organism: Picea mariana (assembly GCA_032191745.1). Classification (NCBI taxonomy): domain Eukaryota; kingdom Viridiplantae; phylum Streptophyta; class Pinopsida; order Pinales; family Pinaceae; genus Picea; species Picea mariana. Next base: position 50,410 of record JASDQU010012044.1, read on the forward strand.
TCTATGCTCGGTTGAATATTTCATTCACATGACTTGTCTTGTACCTACTTTCCTATGGTATTTGTAATCCCCTTGCTTGTTGTTTTTTTATTTGATTTCCCTTGGCGAACCCAACTTCTGATCGCAATGACTTCTCTGTGTGGGTTTTATTGATTATTATGAAGAGATTGTGTTTTTATCTTCCATCCCTTATCCCTTAGTCATCATTCCATGCCTAAGCAGTTGGCCAAGAGCTGAATCGACGGTCATCACTTCATTGTTTAAGGACCTATAGATTCAAATGCCCTACTTTTTTGTGCATGGATGATGAGTGAAGGATAAATTTTTCCCATCTGTCTATCCCTTACTTATCTCTACGTTTGATTGATTCATGGTTGAATGATTTTTCTTTGAACCATCTGATGAACTAGTACCTTTGTGTTGTGATTGATTAAACTCTGAAAACCTTTGTGTTTCCTTGAAAGATTATCCCTGCATTCCCTTGATTCATTACCTCTGTTTTTCCTTGTATGATAAACTTTTCATTTCTTTGGAATGTTTAAACTCCATGTTGAATGTTTAACCTCGAATGATTAATCTTGAAGGATTAACCTCTGAAGAGTCTATTTTTCCAAAACTGTTTTATGCCAAATTGTTTATGCCAGAACATCTCTCCGTGTTATGATTGTGTTATAGTGAATTTGTTATCCATGATTTTCATTACAACAATTTTACTATCCATGATTGTGTTACAATGATTTGTTATCTAGGATTGTTAATACAACGATTTTGTTATCCATGGTNTTTCATTTCTTTGGAATGTTTAAACTCCATGTTGAATGTTTAACCTCGAATGATTAATCTTGAAGGATTAACCTCTGAAGAGTCTATTTTTCCAAAACTGTTTTATGCCAAATTGTTTATGCCAGAACATCTCTGCGTGTTATGATTGTGTTATAGTGAATTTGTTATCCATGATTTTCATTACAACAATTTTACTATCCATGATTGTGTTACAATGATTTGTTATCTAGGATTGTTAATACAACGATTTTGTTATCCATGGTTGTGTTACTACAATTTGTTATCCATGATTGTGTTACAATGATTTTGTTATCCATGTTGTTATTAGAGAGATTTTTTTTGGTGATAGCACAACAATATTTAGTGTATTACCGATGACCTCGATTGGTGTAATATATGCATTTTTTTGATGCTATGTTTGCGTTCCTTGCTAAGTTATCTTCGTTTTTCTTTAAACGATATATCATCACGAATTTACCCTTATCACTGCAGTATCATTGCAAATTTGATAGCCACAATATCACTTTACTGAGTGAATTCGTGGCACATTACAAATCAATACATTTACCCACGAATTTCATTATTGATACCTGATTTTTCAATGAACCCCTCTGCGCTTTTATGTATCTATTTCCCCCAATGAATAACATTTTTATTCCCTATGTTTTTGGGTAGCGATATTGTTGTTAGCATATTAGTCATGTGTTTTTAATGTTGTTGATAGAGGATAGCGATGCACAAGAACATCACTATTGTATAGAGATATCATCATTGAATTAGAATTATGTATGGACAATAATCTTTAATTTTTATGGACAACGTATACCTTAAACACCAAAAATGTCATTTATTAGTTCTGTTATATAATATACATGATAGACAACATTATACTCTAAACAGATTTGAATATTTATGGTCAACGCTTTATATGTAATGTGGAATTTGATTTGAATGTTTATGGACAAAGATATATACTTTAAATGACAACAATGACATTTATTAGTTCTGCTATATAATATACTTGATCGACAATGTTATAATCTAAACATATTTGAATATTTATGGTCAACGATTTATATGTAATGTGGACTACGATTTGAATGTTTATGGACTACGATGTATACTTTAAATGACAACAATGTCATCTATTAGTTCTGCTATATAATATACTTGATAGACAACGTTATAATCTAAACAACATTATCATTGTGTTGGGTTAGACAACAATTACCTCGGCGTTGGGAAGACAACGATATCAATGACTTAGATTAAGGACAATTATATATTTAAAGACAACAATGGATTAAAAGTGCAACGAATTATTATATATTCAATAATTAATGGACACTGAATTAATATAATTTCCCTTGAATTATTGGACAACGATTTCATTCAATTTTTATACAACATTCTCATGTGATGAATAGACAGAGGTATCATGTGTTAAGGGACAACGATTTCATGCATTGAATGGACAGGGATATCCTTCATTTTAGACAACGTTATCATGTTTTAATAGTTAGCAACATCATGTGAACTCAACTTTTCATGTATTTATTAGAATGCTATTAAATAACGTGGGTAATTGTAGACAACAATTTTTGGTGATGGTTTAGTTAGCATTTTTGGTTTTATTTAGACCAAGATTTTTGTAAAATATCACAACGATATAGTTGATTGACAAATCATAACATTCACTTTTGTTCACAGCTTTTAATCCTATCACAACGATATATTGGATTCATAAGTTACAACCACTAAAAATGTTTTGATATATTGTTAGGTGAATAATCTGTTGTTTTAGTTGCACTAAAACAATTATATTCGATGTATAGTTTCAGTTTTACAAGATAGTGAAATCAGTTTTAAAGGATCTAGTGATATATACTTATTTTTTATTGGGATTTTGAAAATAGTTGCAACGAACTTTTGTTTTAATAATATATTTTTTTAATTCGTACAGATTGATGTATGGTCGCAATAGAATTTGTTGCACCAGGAATTTAATGTGTTGTATAAATGCTATCGTTGTCAGTTTCCCTTGCATCTAGTTGATCCTCATGTGGTTGATAGTTAATTTGGTCTCCTAGCGTGTTGATTTTTTCTTGGTTTATTGGTCTAAATGTGTTTGTTGCTCCAGAGTTACCGTCATGCCTAACACCTTGTGACGGCCTGATTCATGATGAGGGGATCATTGCACACCTTGAGGGATAGAGGCAAATGATAACATGGTCGTAGTCTGGGCTTCTCGATGTGAGCATCTTTTCATTGTAATGGTTTTTGGTACTTGGTTTTGTAACGCCTTAAGGCATTGGGTTCCATGATGTAGAGGGATCTGTTCCTGGTCTCCGAAGCCACTGTGCCGAGATTGTTGATGTTGTCCTTTAGCTTGTAGGTGTTGTATTTCTTGTGTCAGGAGGGTAGTCATTTCTATATGTCTTTTGATTATCACATGTTTCATCCAGTTGCATGATGTGCTAGTGTGTTGAGTCATGGTTGTCTGTTGCTTGATCTACATGCATGGTGTTCGTCATCAAGATATGTTGTTTAACTATTGTCATTGTGATTTTTAAAAATAAAAATAAAAAAAATCCTTCGCATTGCTTGGCATGTAGTCATAACGATGGGGGTGTTATACCTTCACATACAATGATATTTAATTACATTCTTAGTTAGCCTATACTTTATGCACTTTTATCTCAAATTTTTAAATATACTAATATGATTGCCTATAATTATTTTGTCAAATTAATGTTTTATCTTTGGTTTCTTGGATTAATCCCTCACATACAATGATATTGAATTACATTATTAGATAACATGTACTTTATGCACCTTTATATGAGCTCTTTAAATATACTAATCTGATTGCAAATGATCATTTTGTCATTATCTCATCTCTTTAAATATATTAATCTAATTGGAAATGATCATGTTTTCAGATTCTTGCATGGACTAATGTCTTTAGGAAGCTACACCTATGTCAAGGCCAAATGCTCAATTTTATTCAAAATCTTCATTAAAACAAGTTTTGGAAGGATTTAAATAACTATGTAGACACTGCCCAGCTGCTATCCACCATCTTGAGAGCACCACATCACAAAATGGCCTTAGCAAAACTCATGATTTTCGTGTCCAAATCAATTTTTGAGCATGAGATCCATGTTCAAATCAAACTTTTAGATTTAGATTACTTAGTTGGAAGAGAAAATCTAATTTTCAAATTCAGACTACTAAGTTGGAGGAGCAAAGACATACTGGAGAAAATGGAAAGACACCTATTCTTGAACCATGCTGGTGCAATGCAACTATACAACTACAATACAACTCAATCTAAACTTTGTCTCTCTTTACTTTATATCAAAAAACTGAATTTAGCTTACCAGTGAACTAAATTTAGCTTGTGTATCAAAGTTGAGTTGTAGTTGAAACTAAATTTAGTTTTCCAAACAAACTAAATTTAGCTTTCCAATCAAATTTGAGTTGTTGTTGATTCTTCTTTAGCTACTGTTATCATATCCACTACGTCCATGTCTCCTGAGTACATAAGTAAACTCAACAATCCCTGCCTCCAAATGTAAATATTTAAACATAAGAAATTTATCATATACATAAGTAAACTTAATAGTTGCTCATACTGCGATTGAGAACCAACCCTCCTCTTCACTACCCCGTCGACTTCAACACAACATGACCTCATTAATTTCAACACAACATATTCATAACTCCTTTTATAAGAGACACTCTACCTATACAATTTTTTTTTATAATCGTTATACATCTCAACATTCAAATTCTAAAATAATCAATGATTGATTATATTTAAACCTTTACTTTCGTCCAAACTAATCAATATCAGAACCATCAACATCATTGTGTGAGAAGTCTCATATTGGAAATTATAATAGTTAAATTGTATTAAATTTTGTAAAACACTATGAGAAAATCGAGATACACATAAAATGGTATCTCCATCTTTATCTTGAATTAGAGTAGAAAAACGGAAATGATATATAGGTAAATCATAACACCCAGAGTTAACCTTGTATTTATGAACTATGGGTGAATTTACATATTTCAAAAACTAGTCAACACTCATGCCATGGAATTCAAGTGTCTGAATTGCTCCCACAAATATGGAAAAAAAGAATGGAATGACTTGCATAGATCCAACCTGAAAAATCATCTCCTTTTTCATCTTGGTATAGTCTCATACTTGAATTTACTGAAAGCTTCATGGTATAATCCTGTACTTGAATAAATTGAAAAATAAAAAAGTGCAACTAGTCAAGTAGATTACCTTGAACCGATTTCCCGTCTTTTCTTCTTCCAAGTGCACTGTTGGGAAAACAAATGGATTTACCTTTACCAATGGATGAAACAAACGATGGGGCCTCCGCCTTTGTCTTCGTTGGAGTAACTCTTGGCTTTGTCTCCCTTACCGGGTTTGCAACTGACATTGGAATTGGGAAGCCACTTTCTGGAAGGTAAAATGTGTGCTTTGGATCCATATTTGAACTAGGATTTGAGTTCTCTTTCACTAGATCTAAATGGTTGTATCAGTGTTGTGGGATGGCTTGGATTTGTCTAGCTTGGCTTAACATTTTGGTTATGGTTTTCTGTCTTGATCAAGAGAGTCGAGTGCTTTCGATAATGAACATATTACCTGATTCTCATACTAAACCATAGGGTTCAAAGGACCTTCTATCCCACTCTTAGGGAAAACCTGGACGTGCTCATGATAATGAAATGTCTTCGTCAGGTAATTTTTATACCGCAACCCTTAATCTCTACCTTCTTCACCCTACACTCAACTTTAGTGCCTTTATGAACTACTACTCACTTTATTCCAGTTTATCTACGAACAATCAACGATACTGTAACCATCAAAACAAAGAATCTGTTAAATATAATGTAACCTTAACAGGCTGACTATACACTGCCAACTGTCCTGGCCAGCTGTACTTTCTATTCTTGATTTGCTTGAGCCTATTTAGCTCAGCTATTTCCCATTGCATAGTACTTCTTCAGAATTACTTCTTCACATCTTCTTCATATATTCTAATATACTGTTTTTTGTTCTATTCTTTCTCTCTACATTTCTTGCTTCACAATTTATCATGGTATCAGAGCTACAACAGTAAGCCTCTTCACATAGGCTGGAGAGAAACACGATCCTCAAACAGCGCAGAGCTTCACGGACCTTGAGAGCATTTTGACACAGACTTTTCACAAGGCTTGGAGAGCTATCCGTCATACTCTCGAAAGATCCTCGCAGGAAAATTCCACGAGGAAGAAGACCATCATACGCTCAAAAGATCAGTGTAAGAAGCTCACGCGTCAAAGCAGAGCATACAACGCTCGAAATATCGAGGAAGAAGAGAGTGCAAAAGAAGAAACTTTAAAGATTCTTGTAATTTTCAAGAATCATCAAATAATTCAGTAAGAAGAGCTTCAGAAGGCAGAAACGTTGAAGATTTCATGGAATTCATTCAAATTTGTGAAAGATTGCTATAGAAGGCACAATCGTTTAAATATTTTTGGAAATCGCTCACATTTGTTGAAGATTGTAGCAAACAACGTCAAGCTTTAAAGAATCTTTGTATTTCTTTCAAATCTTTGAAAGATTCACGAATCTTTCTTCCACAAGAGCAAAGAACACATCTCATGTGCAAAGAACAGCCAGTGAGGCCGTAAGATTCATCCTACAAATGGATCCAGAGTGGGAAACCAGTTCAGAAGGGATAAAGAGAGCGTGGAAAAGGAGAAAGAGTTTCATCTGTTAGATCTAGCACACAGGACCGATAGCCGTTGGGTCAATGAGAAAGTGCACGGGGTTTAAATCATCCATCACGAGACATGTGGCAAGATCTTGGCATTTCACTGACTCGCAAGGTGTAAAGGTCAGAAGACTGTCGTGAGAATTCATGAATCGCAAAATCATGAGTCATTCTGGACCGTTGGATTGAGATATATCGTGAGTCCTCGATCTTATCCCATCGCAAAATTGGGAATCTAGAGTTGGAAGAGCGAAGGACACCGCTCTCAAAAACTCCGATACGTGAAATCGTGACATCACGTATCACAAAATCCCGAGAGGATTGTGAGTCATCCATCTTAAAGGATAGGTGGCAGCAGATCCAAGCCATCACTCCATCAACATTTCAGAGTTCGGGATATCGGAGGCCTTGTTGACGAAAGACACTCCACGACGAAAGTCGTGAAATTGTGATTCACGAAATAGCGATAAGATCACAGCCGTCCATTTGTTTGGACATGTGGCATACATCGAGGAAACCGTCGGCATCTCAGCAATCGGGGTTCTCAGTTGACAACGAATTTGGAGTTGCAAGTCGCGAAATCGTGAAACGACGAGGACCATCCATCTTGAGGGGACGCGTAGCGTAAATCCGAGGGCTCCAAAAAAGTCCCTAAAGGGGAGAGTCCATCAGCACATCGAGATTCGGTAAATCACGAATCCTGAGGACAAGGGATCGGGATTCTTTATGGTGAAAACCCCGTAAATGATCGGATCCGTCCATTTTGAGGAGACACATGGGCGAGATCGGGAGAACCAATCGGCACACTGGGGCTCGACGTTTCTTGGATCCTGGAGATGAGACGTCTGGAACATATCAAATCGCAAATTTGCGAGGAGAATTTAGGACCATCCAATATAGGAGGACGCATGGCGGAGATCAAAGAAATCGAGAAATTTCTCGAAAGGAAAGGTCATCCATCGTGAAATCGAGAATCGGGAAATCGGGGATTCCATGGACAAGAGGTCCAATGCATTTCGACCTTTGAAACCCCGAATCCCGATAAGAGGTTTGACTGCGGTCTTATGAGTTCTGGTCATAAAATCTGGACCATCAGATCATAGGAAGATCTGGACCGTTGAATTGTCCAAAGGAAAATCTCGACATTTCGGCAAATTGAAAGACAAAGAACAAGAAAATCCCGTAGCGCTTTAACATCAAGGCGCGTGGTCACATTGCACAGTGACTAAGGCCAAATTCAAGGCCAATAAGCTCTCTTCAGCCATCGGCAAATCGACATTTCTG
>JASDQU010012044.1:77911-96759 GCA_032191745.1 Picea mariana
ATTAAAAAAAAAAAAAAAACAAATATGTCATCGTCTAGCAATTTAGGACCAACTCAGGGTCCTAAATTGGTCGATCCAACCATCCATCCTGACATCATCTGGACCGTCCATCAAGAGACATGTGGCAAGATCTCAGCATTTCACTGACTCGCAAGGTGTAAAGGTCAGAAGACTACCGTGAGAATTCACGAATCGCAAAATCACGAGTCATTCTGGACCATTGGATCAAGATAGATCGTGACTCCTTGATCTTATCCCATCACAAAATCGGGAATCTAGAGTTGGACGAGCGAAGGACACTGCTCTCCAAAACTATGATATGTGAAATCGCGACATCACGTATCACAAAATCCTGAGAGGATTGTGAGCCATCCATCTCAGAGGATAGGTGGCAACAGATCCAAGCCATCACTCTATCAACATTTCGGAGTTCCGGATATCGGAGGTCTTGTTGACAAAAGACACTCCACGACGAAAGTCGCGAAATTGTGATTCACAAAATAGTGATAAGATCACAGACGTCCATTTGTTTGGACACGTGGCAGACATCGAGGAAACCGTCGGCATCTCGATAATCGGGGTTCTCAGTTGACAGTGAATTTGGAGTTGCAAGTCGCGAAATCGTGAAACGACAAGGACCATCCATATTGAGGGGACGCGTAGCGTAAATCTGATGGCTCCAGAAAAGTCCTGAAAGGGGAGAGTCCATCGACACATTGGGATTCGGTAAATCACGAATCCTGAGGACAAGGAATCGGGTTTCTTTATGGTGAAAACCCCGTAAACGATCGGAGCCGTCCATTTTGAGGAGACACATGGGCAAGATCAGGAGAACCAATCGGCACACCGGGGCTCGACGTTTCATGGATCTTGGAGATGAGACATCCGAAACATATCAAATCGTGAATTCATGAGGAGAATTCAGGACCATCCAATATAGGAGGACGCGTGATGGATATCAAAGCAATCGGGAAATTTCTCGAAAGGAAAGGTCATCCATTGTGAAATCGAGAATTGGAAAATCGGGGATTCCATGGACAAGAGGTCCAATGCATTTCGACCTTTGAAACCCCGAATCCCAATAAGAGGTTTGACTGCAGTCTTATGAGTTCTGGTCATAAGATCTGGACCATCAGATCACAGGAAGATATGGACCATTGAATTGTCCAAAGGCAAATCTCGACATTTCGGCAAATTGAAAGACAAAGAACCAGAAAATCCCGTAGCGCTTTAACATCAAGGCACGTGGTCACATTGCACAGTGACTAAGGCCAAATTCAAGGCCTATAAGCTCTCTTCAGCCATCGGCAAATCGACATTTCTGCGATCAGAGGTTGGAGAGACAAGAGATCGGAGGACTCGTATAACGAAGTCCCGACGTCAGAATCGCGAAGCCAAAAACTCGCGAAATATTGAACGCAGAGTTCTGAAGTCACTGCAAATTATACGCAGGAGACAGGTAAGTAAGAATTTTGTTTTTGTTTTGTTCATTAAAAAAAAACAAAAAACAAATATGTCATCGTCTAGCAATTTAGGACCAACTCAGGGTCCGATTCTTCTTGGAAAGATCTATGAGTTCTGGTCTCTTCAGATGAAATATTTTTTGCAAGCACAAGAGTGATGGGATCCAGTGGATCATGGATATGTGGAACCAGATCTAGCAGACCTGTCTGCCATAAATAATCAGTAGAAAATTGCTCAGGCAACGCAAAGAAATAGAGAAAATAAAGCTAAATTTTGGATTCAAAATTCTGTGGATGACTCGATTTTTTCAAAAATCATAGGCGTTGGTACTTCAAAACAGGCCTAGGACATCCTTAAATATTTCTACCAAGGAAATGATAGGGTCAAAATAGTTAAACTACAGACCTTGAGGACGCAATTCGAGACTCTAAGGATGATAGAGTCCCAAAATGTGGATCAGTTCATGACCAGAGTCATGGCCATTGTGAACCAGATCAGATTGACTGGTGAAACCATCACTGATCAACGCATTGTTCAGAAAATTCTCAGAAGTTTACCAAAGAAATTTGAAATGGTTGTAATAGCAATCCTTGAATCCAAGGATCTGTCAAGTTTTTCCACAGATGAATTAATTGGTTCTCTGGTGACACATGAGACCAGACTGCATCTCACAGATGAGTCAATCTCCAATGCTTTCAAAACTCAATTCTCCTTCAACAGAGGGAGAGGAAGAGGAAGAAGCAGAGGTCACCAAGGAAGAGGGAGAAATCAAAGTAACCCTCACTCCAGTGGAGGTAATAGACAACATTATCCGAATCAAAATTTCCAAGGTCAAAGACAACAACAACAAAATCAACATCAGAATTTCCAGCCTCAAAGAGGTAGAGGGAGATGATCAAATGAAAAATCAAGCATACAATGCTATTACTGCAAAAAGTATGGGCACTATGAATCTGAATGGAGGAATAAGCAAGCAGATCAGCTCTCAGGCAGAGCAAATGTGTCAAATCACAAGGGAGAAAACTCAAGAGGTATGTTTCTCTCATGCTACAAGACTGAAGAACAACCTAAAGATCTATGGTTGCTAGACAATGGATGCAGCAATCACATGGCATGTAACAAAGAATTAATTTTATGCATTGATTCTTCAAGCTCATCTGATATTACACTAGGAAAGGATTACTTAGTCAAAGTTCAAGGAAAAGGAACTGTTCCTATTATTACTAAACATAATGTAAAGAAAGACATAAACAATGTCTATCATGTTCCATATCTGAAACATAATTTGCTAATTGTAGGACAGCTCATTGAAGATGGCTATAAGGTACTTTTTGAGGGAGCATCTTGCAAGATATATGAAAAAAACCCAAGCGAAAAATTGATTTCTGAAATCCATATGACTCCAAATAGGATGTTTCCCCTTACCCTCAGAACTGCAAATCTGAGTCAACCATATGCACAGAGTGCATCTACCCTGAATGAAACTATGGTTTGGCATACAAGATTTCGACATCTACCATTTTAGAGTCTAATTCTTCTTCAGAAGAACTCCATGGTCAAAGGTCTTCCTATCTTTAAAGAGCGAATTCCCCCATGTGAGTCTTGCATACTTGGAAAACATAAGAGAACTAGTTTTCCACAGTCTTCCAATCAAGCCAAACGACATCTTGAACTCGTTCACACTGACCTATGTGGACCAATGCAAACAGATTCAATAGGTGGTAGCTTTTACTTTCTAACGTTTATTGATGATTTCAGTAGAAAAATATGGATCTATTTTCTCAGACACAAGTCTGAAACTTTCACAAAATTCAAAGAATTCAAGGCAAAAGATGAAAAACAGAGTGGCAAATATATCAAAGCACTCAGGTCAGATGGAGGAGGAGAATACAACTCCAGAGAATTTGCAAATTTCTACAAATCATAAGGCATTGTCATGCAAACAACAACCAGGTATACTCCACAACAGAATGGAGTGGCTGAAAGGAAAAATCAGACAATAATGAATATGGAAAGAAGACTTCTCAAAGTGAAAAGTTTGTCAAATACTTTTTGGGCTGAAGTAGTAGCATTCTCAGTTTATCTCCTGAATAGATCTCCAACCACCAAACTAAAGCTCAAAGTCCCTCAAGAAGCATGGAGTGGGACAAAGCTCAATGTAGCACATCTAAGGACATTCAGATGCATATCATACGCTCACATACCTTCTGAATTAAGGAAGAAACTTGATGACAGAAGTGAGAAATGTATTTTCACTGGATATAGTGAAACATCTAAAGCTTACAGGCTTTACAATCCAGTCACCAAGAAACTAATTCTCAGCAGAGATGTAAAATTTCTGGAAAATCAATTCTACAATGATTAAGAAAATCAGCAGATGGACAGTCAAAATCCATTGCTGCCAAGTTCTAAAAACACAAAAAATTCAGAACAACAAGTACCTCAAACTATTCTTCCAAGACTGCAGGTACAAAGACAACCTGAAAATTCTCACGATAACTCAACTTCCAGTAGAGAATCATTCTCTGAACCACAAAATTAGAGAACTCGAAGTTTGAGAGAAATCCATCAGCAGTTGGATGACTTTGAACAACACAACCGTTTTGCTTTAATGTCATGTCAACCTACATCTTTTAAGGAAGTAGCTAAGGAGCCACATTGGGTTCAAGCCATGAACCAAGAAATTGACTCCATTGAGAAGAACAAGACATGGGATCTTGTTGATTTTCCAAGTCACAAGAAGAGTATTGGTGTGAAGTGGGTTTACAAAACTAAACTCAATGAAAAAGGGAAGATTGAAAAACACAAGGCAAGACTTGTTGCCAAAGGATTCTCACAACAACCTGGTACTGATTATGGTGAAACTTTTGCTACAGTAGAAAGACTAGACACTGTAAGGACTCTATTGGCCATAGCAGCCCAACACAAATGGCAAGTATACCAGATGGATGCCAAGTTTATGTCGATCGGCCACCTGGATTTGAAGTCCAAGACCAACCAACCAAAGTATATCAGTTGAAGAAAGCCTTGTATGGGTTAAAGCAATCTCCAAGAGCTTGGTACAATAGAATTGACACTTATCTGATCAAAAGTGGTTTCAACAGAAGCCAAAATGAGCCAACTCTTTACACCAAAACAGATCATCACGGTAAAATTTTGATTGTATGTTTATATGTTGATGACATGATCTATACAGGAAATCTTGAGTTAACAGATTTTAAACATGCCATGAAATATGAGTTTGAGATGACAGATCTTGGCATAATGAAATATTTTTTAGGGATTGAGGTCGATCAATCAACCAAAGGAATTTTTGTCTGTCAGCAAAAGTATGCAACAAACATCCTCAAAATATTTCGCATGGAAGAATGCAATACAACAGAAACCCCCATACCACTAGGCACAAAATTGAGCAAGAACGATGGAGGCCCTACAGTGGACTCTACCTTGTACAAAAGTTTAGTAGGCAGTTTGTTGTATCTTACAGCAACTAGGCCTGACATTATGTATGCATCCAACCTTGTTTTCAGATTCATGGAATCCCCCAAAGATTCTCATTGGAAAATGGCGAAACGAATTTTGAGATATGTTGCAAGAACTCTCAATTTCGGCTTATGGTACACTACATCTGATAGTAATCAATTTTCTGGTTACACAGACAGTGATTTTGCAGGCAGCCTAGATGACAGGAAAAGCACATCTGGACATGTTTTTCGATTGGGCACGAACCTAATCTCATGGGCATCAAAAAAGCAACCAATTGTTTCAATATCTTCTACAGAGACAGAGTATGTCGCTGCTACCTCAGCTTCTTGTCAAGCTGTGTGGCTGAGAAGAATATTGAAAGATATGTCACATACAGAAAGGGATCCAACTCCTATATTCTGTGACAATACTTCAACAATTGCTCTATCTAAAAATCATGTGTTTCACAAGAAAAACAAACACATTGACACTCGTTTTCATTTCATACACAAGCTAGTCAATAATGGTGATATTGCACAATTCTGTGGTTCTCGAGATCGGCTTGCTGATATCTTTACAAAGCCACTGGGAAAATCTGTTTTTGATTTTCAGAGACAACACTTAGGCATAATCAGTGCTGATGTTTGTAACTGTTGAGTTTGAGAGGGAGTGTTAAATATAATGTAACCTCAACAGGCTGACTATACAGTGCCAGATGTCCTAGCCAGCTGTACTTTCTATTCTTGATTTGCTTGAGCCTATTTAGCTTAGCTATTTCCCATTGCATACTACTTCTTCAGACTTACTTCTTCACATCTTCTTCATATATTCTAATATACTATTTTTTGTTCTATTCTTTCTCTCTGCATTTCTTGCTTCACAATTTATCACAATCCATAGCCATAGGTGGATATATTTTTGGCTCTCTAACTATCTTTGTACCTAGAGGATCATATGTTTCTTTATCTTGATCTCTATCTACAAGTAACATTAGTTTCATCTGAAACCTAAAGGGAGACTTCTAGGTCAATGGCTAGATAAGGTCTAGAAATGGAGCTATGGATTATGGACCCAATAGCGAAGAACTCTGGATTTATGGGCCCAGCGACGAGGAGAATTTTAGGCTCTTAAACTATACATTATCATGCAAGCTGTTGGGAACACGTACTCAACCTTTTATTTATGGTTATATGTATGCTCGATGCCATAGGTCTTCAGTTGGCGTTATCACGCGAGCTATTGGCTCGAGTACTCAACCTTTTCTTTATGGTTATATGTATGCTTCACGCCAAAGGTCTTGAGTTGAAGTTTGTTTTTAGTTGAAGTTATGGGAAGAAGCAGTAAAATGTGCTTGATACATCATCAAACATTCTTCCAGAAGAGATGTGAAAGGGCCAACACCAGAAAGAATCGCTAAGAGACATACTACGGATATATGCCTAAGCATACTCCTGACAATTTATAGGTACTATCCATGCAACTCCCGGATGAATGATTCTTGATGGGCTCCTCATGACCATTTACATGTTCTTTCTTTGCAAATTCCAAATGGAAAATGCTAAAGGACAGATGCCTTGCATTCACACTAAATAGTTTCTCGGTTTCAGCGTCAACGTTGGCACTTGACAAATATCCTTCCACGAACTATATATATTTTCCTCGTGGCGACAATGAGAGGTAATATGTGTTTATAATTTAGATGAGTTCATACCAATTTTTATTCAACATTAAAGTTTGGCTTCAGATCTTCTTATTCACAAATCCCACAATATCAAAATGTATCCGTCTAAATTTCACATCAGGATGTTGATTGTAGAGCTAAAGCTGGTAGGAGAGCAAAACTGGGATAGTCTTATTAGTGGAGGGTTGGATTTTTCTTAAAAAGTTAAACATTTTGTATTTTGACTGATTTGCACTTTCATTTCTCTGAAGGGAAGATGTAGAGGAGACTAGAAAGAAAAATAGAGAGCATAAATAGCATACATAAACTACAAGACCATATAGTAAACTGATTTATATTTCATATATTATTAATCTTAGAGACTTTGATTGTATAAATAGGTATAGAGAGTTGTTTATTTTATAAAACTACCCTCTCTTTTATTCATATATTCCCAGCAAAAATATACAAGAAAAATAGAAATATTAATTACAACTAACTTTTATATTCAAGACAATCATGTATACATTGACTAGAGGAAAAAGTAAAATGAAAAGATGTAGAGAAAATGAAAGTTTTGTTGCTTCAAAGGATTGAAAGAACATGTTAGATGGCTAGGAGAGAAGAAGAGTCTACGGAGAGGTAGGTGTGATTAATTTCAACACTCCCTCTTAATCATAACATACCCAAGTTATCTCTTTGATGCACAAAGCTTTCCTTTCCCAGTGATTTGGTGAAGATGTCTCTAAATTATTCTTATGTGATGTGAAATGTTCCAAAAATATTTATTCATTGTTGATTAACTCCCTAATGAAGATGAAGTGATACCTTGTGTCAATATGTTTACTCTTTTTGTGAAAATTTGGGTTCTTTGACAATTCTATTGCTGAGTTGTTGTCGCAATAGATTTTTGTTTCTTCTTCTTGTTCATGCCTCAATTCTTTCAAAATTCTTCTCATCCATATTTCCTTCTAGATGTTGCATATTCTTCTTCAACAGATCAAAGAGTGATAATTGGTTGTTTCTTTGAAGCCCAAGATACTACACCTGATCCAAAATGGAAAACATAACCATAAATGCTCTTCATATCATCTATACTTCCTACACAATCATTATTAGTGTATCCTATCAACTTGAAGTCACTTGACCTTGAGTAGAGTATTCCATAGTTCCTTGTTCCACTAACATATTTCAAAATTATTTTCCATGTTTGCCATTGAGAAACTTTTGGAGACTCCATGAACCTTGAAATGAGACTAAAAAATACAATTATGTCTAGCCTTGTGGATGTTAAATACATAATACTACCAACAAGTTGTTTGTACAAAGTTGAATAAACTTTAGAGACTTTATCATCCTTGCTCAATTTCAAACCTGTAACAATAGGTGTTGGGTCCGTTTTGCAATCTATTATGTTAAACCTCTTCAAAATTTCATTAGCATACTGAGATTGTGAAATGAACATACCTTTTTTCATTTTGATTTACCTCTATGCCAAGAAATTACCTCATTAAATACAAATTAGTCATCTCAAATTCCTTTTCATAGTTGAACACAAATCAGTCATCTCAAATTCCTTTTCATAGCTGAACACAAATCAGTCATCTCAAATTCCTTTTCATAGCTGATTTGAACATGTCAATTGATAAATCACCCATGAATATCAAATCATCAACATACAAGAAACCTATTGTAATCTCACCTTGCTCATTCATCTGGGTGTATAATGTAGGCTCATTGTTGCACCTATTGAAACCATTTTGCAAACGATAACTATGAATTTTTCTATACCAAGCCCTTGGAGCTTGTTTAAGTCCATAGAGTGCCTTCTTGAGTTTGTAAAATTTGTTTTCATGGTGCAAAATATCATACCTAGGTGGCTTCTCCACATAAACCTCTTTTTCTAAGAAACCAATTAAGAATGTTGATTTCACATCCATTTGATATACTTCCCACTTTTTTTGAATTATTGTGGATAATATTTTCCTCATGGTATGCTACCCGTGCAAATGTCTCATTATAGTCTACCCTAGGTTGTTGTGAATAACCTTTTGCTACAAGCCTTTCCCTATGCTTTCGCACATCACCATTTCTATTCAATTTTCTCTTGTAAACCCACTTCACTCCTATTACCTCTTTTCCTTGTGGAAGACTCACTAATTCCCATGTTTGATTAATATATTTCTTCATCCATTGCATTTACCAATTTTCTTCCTTAATTTCTTCTTCAAAATGAATTGGATCATCTAGATGTGAATATAAATAAATAAAATAAGTCAGGCTTGCATAGTTTTCACCTTCATTTTTCTCATAAATGTCTCTTACACTTCTGACTCTTTGCCTCCTTAAGCTTGCTAGTGTGGGCTTTGACATATCACATGAAATTGTAGAATATGGACTTGATGGTCCAACAACAAGAGTACCAATTTGAGATGGTGTTTTTTGCACATTTGATGGATTATTTTCTTGAGTGTGTGGAGTTGTTCTTATCATTGATGAAGGTGTCATTTGACCACTTGGTTAATCTTGAGTGGGTGTGGAATGAGTCACATTTGAAGGAGTAGTTGCTGGTATAAAATCTTATTTTTCTTCTTGTGGTAAGTTAATCGCAATATTGATTATTTTATCCAAACTTCCATCCCATGCTCATCTTATATGATATACACATCTCTATTGATTATGACTTTTTTGGTTATTGGATTGTACAATTTCTATGCCTTTGGTTCATCACTATATCCCACAAATATGCATTTTTCTCCTTTATTATCTAATTTTCTTCTCAACTCATCCATGACATGTGCATATGCTACACATCCAAATACTCTTATGTGAGAAAGATTATGTTTTTGTCCACTGCATGCTTCTTCTAGAATCATATTATGACACTTAGTGGGACATCTATCCATAATATATGTTTCACATGCTAGAACTTCAACCCAATATTTATTTGACAAACATTTTTATTTTAATATGCTCCCTGCCATTTCCATGATTATTCTATTTTTTCTTTTAGTTACTCCCTTATTTTGAGGGGTGTACCTTGTGGTAAATTGTTGGTGAATTCCATTGTCTTTGCAAAACCTTATGAATTAAATTGAAATGTATTCACCACACCTATTCATTCTTAATGCTTTGATGTAATGTCCACTTTGCTTCTCAACAAGGGATTTGAATCAATGGAAATAATCAAACACTTAGTTCTTATGCCTTAGAAAATAAATCCATGTTTTTTTCGTGTAGTCATCTATGGATGTAAATAAGTAATAGCTTCCACGAATTAAGGGTGTTTTCATTGGTCCACACAAATATGAATGAAAAATATCCAATGGTTTGTTTGCATGAATTGACTTCCCTACTAGAAATGAATCCCTATGTTGTTTACCCAAAATTAAACCTTCACATATTCTCTCCGGTTTTTCTATTAATAGTAACCCCTTTACCATTATTTTCTTGTACAATAAGTTTAAACCTCCAAATTTTAGGTGTCCAAATATTATATGCCATAACCTATTTACATCTTTAATTTATGCTTGAAATATTACTTGAGTTACTGTTGTAGTTTTCTCTTCATCCTCTTGTGATGTTGTTGAAGGGGGTCCTTGAGCCAATTCTACCTTCAAATCTAGTTTTAGACTTAGGGGAAACATTATTTTTTTCTCATTTGGACTTTATCTATAAGATAATTACTTGGAAATCTATCCAAAATTGTGCAATGTTTTGTTTGAAAAATATTTTATACCCCTTTTGAATAAGATGCATAATATTCATCAAGATATGCTTCAATCCAAGAACAAAACACACATCATAAATAAATTTTTTCTCCCCCTTTTTGGTTATAATATTGATGTTTCCTTTTCCCATAACTGGAACTTTATTATCATTCCCCAATATGACATCTCATTTTACACTTTCATCCAAACTATAAAACATTTTTAGATTCCTTGTCATATGATTGTTGTAACCTAAGTCTAAAAGCCATATTCCTTCTCATCTTCTTGGGCAACGTTGCAATATATTAACATACTACCCCGATTTTGGTTTTCTTTGATAAAATTTTCATTTTTTTTCCTAGAATCATATTGTTTATTTCTACATTCATTTAAGCAATGACCACATTTCTTACAATAGTGATGTTGAACTGAATATTTATCATACCTTTGGCCTGGAGGTTGATTTTGAGTTGAGACTTTATTATTTCCTCTTCCACTTCAGTTTCCACTTGTATTTGATGGGATGGTTCTTCCACCTCTAGTTGAATTTCTACCTCTACCTATGAAATTTGATCTTTCCTTGCCTCTACCATGGTTGATTAAGACTTATGTCTTGAATGCATGCTCCAAAGTTGATTTTTCTTATATGCTCAGTCTATCCTCGTGAGAAATGAGAGATGCATGTAGCTCATCAACTGAAAAATGTGAGATATTTTTTGTCTCTTCTATGGCCACCACAATTGATTCAAATCTTGTAGGCAAACTTCTTAAAATATTTTCAACCACTCTCATATCTTCAAAAGTTCCACCATGTGATCTAAATTGGTTTACCAGTTCAATGATTTGAGTAAAGAATGAGTCTATTGTATTTGATTATTTCATGTATATGGTCAAAAATCCCCTTCTTATCATTTGTAGCTTAGATGCCTTCACATTGGCCATTCCTTGGTATGCCATTTGAAGAATATCCCATGCTTGTTTTGACTTTGTTGCTGCGGAAATCGTAGGAAAAATTCTCTCATGAACTCCTTGAAAGCTATAAAAGAGAGCTTTTGATTTTTTTTCTTGTTATCCTTTAATAAATATTTCTCTGCTTGAGACAATGCATTATATGCTACTGCATCTGTTGGTTTTGGGTAACCGTTCTCAAAAAGATCCCATGTGTCTTGAGAACAAAGCAATGCTTTCATTGTGATTTCCCAATAATCATAATTTTTCCCATTGAACTGAGTAATTTTTGGGTTTGTCAAACTTGTGCTTGGAACTTCCTTTTTTCACTGTAAATAACTTGTTGGATAATTCTTACCTCCTTGAAAACCTTTTGAAAAACTTCAATTTTGCTGAGCTTCCCTCTAATACTAGGGGAAGGGAAGAGGAGACTAGAAAGCAAAAAAAAAAAGAGAGCATAAATAACATACATAAAAGACAAGAACAAAGAGTGAAATGATTTATATTTCATTTATTATTTATCTTATATACTTTGATTACAAATAGTCGTTGCTCTTTCATCACATTCACCAAAAATGAACAATAATAAAGAACCCTCTTTCTTAAGTGTTTTTCAACCTGTTGTTACAACAATGCAACTTCTCCTCTTTTCATTGTGCTAAAACATATTGACCCGTAGGAGAGAAGAAGAGTTTATGGAGAATTAAATGAGAGGAGGTGTGATTAATTTCAACATTCTCTATAATAGCCTCCAAATAATACAAAGATGGGAAATTATTGTGAGCTAAATCACATCATGCTTTTTTTCTACACTACCTCCATGTCCAATTATTATCCATGGAAAACACAAATAACATATATAATTTATTTTCATATTAATTAATAACGATTTTGTTCCAAATTACCTCCCTATCCAATTATTATCAAAGAAAAATACAAATAACATATATAATTTATTTTCATATTAACAAATAACCTATAAAACTTTTTAACAAAATTCTGAATATTATAATAACACATTACATCTGTATTCGAATCATAAACATAAGCCCAAAAAATCACTATTCCATTTTTTTCAAATTTAAGAAGCTTTGATATATTCACGCGAAAACTTAGATGGAAATACTTCCCTATAAGAAGGTATCTGTTAAGTTACTATAATCAATTTTTAGCACAGAATATGTTGAATGGAACTTGATGGAATTGTTGATGGAACTTGACATGCCTCGAGTCGAGTTCTTTATATCTATGTTCTCCTCTATACTCGTGTTTTTGGAACTTTTAGTTTTAAATTATTTAAATCGTTTTCTTTGAATATAAGTTAGTTGATTTTGATTGTGGGGTTTTAACACTCACAGGTATTGCGTTTCCCAACAGTGGCCTGCTTATAAAGAGCGTGTATAATGAGCTTGTCTCTCAGTGTTACTTGAACACAACGTCTTGGATTTTTCTGTATACACCTGTATTTACCTTTGCAACATTAGTTTACCATATCCTTTGCAGTATTTATCTTTGCAACCTTAATTTATCATATCTTTTCCCTTTTTTAAGTAGTAAAAAACTTGAATATGCAGTGGTAATGTTAGTATCAAATTATCTAGGTTTAATATCTTCAACGCTTAAAGATCTTTCGGGTAGCGACATGGCCATTACAATGGTACTTATAAAAGATGGTTGTGAGAAGTCAAGGATTAAATTAATAAATGGGTGAGTTTATTTTTAAAGAATGAGTGTGAGAAGTTAAGGATTAAATTAATAAAGGAGTGATTAGAATATTAATTATGGTTGTAAGAATTTAATAAGTAAATTAATAAATACATAGATTATTTTTAAAGGTGGATATTTTCTTTCAATTTTATTAAAATTTTCGTTTTAAAAATTAAATTTAATTTAATTAATCAAATTTCAATCATAAAATTTTATTGTTAATAATTTTGATTTATTTTAAATACATTAAAACAAAATATAAACAATATAATTTTACTTATTCAAAAAAATTAAATTTAAAGATAAACAATATAATTTTATTTATCCAAAAGAGTTAAATTTTGATGCAGACCCCTGACCCTCGGGTAAAGATCCGTTATAGGATCGTACTTCCTATTGGATCCACAGAACCGAAATGATCTTTTTGGCTTCCTCGAGACCCAACGAACCCAATCCACAGGTCCTTCAGAAACTCCACCTCTGCGAACGAGCACTAGGCACGAGCTTCCCCTTACTCTGAACAACCACATCGCTCCAAGCAACGCCTTAACACAAGCGCCTTTCTCAAACTCGTGATCTTACGAGTTAGCAAGTCGAAGCCCTCGACTCCTCCTTCTTCAAACCTCTAATACCCGAGATTGCGATACGAGTATGGCCCTTCTCCTTGGCGCCCTCTACATACAACTATAGGCTAGGGCTAACCGCTAGCACCTCTCGCTACTCGCGACTTTGCAAGTTCAGTTTTTTGAGCCTTTGTCCTCCTCTTCTGTGAATCCATGAGACGCGATAAATCAACAACGGGTTGACTCCTTTGCCCCTACTCGCAACTCGCAACTTCGCGAGTTGAATAGTCGAACCTTTGTGCTCCTATTTTGTGAAACCCTAAGACATGAACGGTCTGTTATGGGTTCGCTCCTTCCACGATGACGCGTGTACACCACCTGTCACCTGCATCCGCCTTTTCCTTGGCATATGTTGTTATGCCACATGTCGACGATGTGACCCACCTATAACCAGTGCCACATGTTTGCTCGAGACCTCAGTCCTCGGCTCTTCATGACTTCCACAGTCAAAAACTGATTCCTCCAATCTTCGAACCTCCAATATGTGAGATATCGAGACACCAGATACTACGGCTCTCCTTCTTCCCCGATCAACGGTTCAGATCTCATCGCGATCTCGCAGCTCATGATTTTGCAGAGAAAAGGCCTCCGCCTTCCAACTCACGGTACCCGAATCCATGAGATGATCCTGATCCCTGGTCCTCTGAATTCCCCTGATCACGCCACGTGTCCTCCAAAGATGGACGACCCTGATCTTTTCAGAGTCTCATGAGTTGGGAATTCATGTCTCATGACCCTTGCCTCTCGGACTCCCAATGTTCGAAACCACGATGGGCTCTTGGATTTCTACCATGTGTCCTCCCAATGGACGGTCCTAATTCCCTCGAGATTTCATGGGTCAAGAGCTCCAATTCTTTCCCTTTATGTCTCCTGAACTCGGAGATGCCAAAATAAGCCTTTCAGGGATTTCGCTGGGTCCTCTCCTTTGCATATGAAGGTTAAACCTCGTGCAACTTCCCTGGATCTGATGGCTATCGGTTATTCATGCCCAGATCTGACAGCTCAAATCCATTCCTCCTACTTGTGCGCTTTTTTCTGCTCCTGGATGTAAAACTCCAACGGTCCAGATCTTATCCTTGGCCTGATCCGATGACAGTTGTGCTCCCTCCTGAGCTTGCATTTTTTTTCTTCCTTCTCCTTGGAAGATTTAAAGTTATCAAAGGCCTCGGCCTTTGCTTCCTCTTGTCAAGTCTGTATCCTTGACCCTCACCCGCGTTCTTAAGACATTTTCCCTCCTGATATTCCTTGAACTCAAACCCTCCAAAGGGTCTCCTTTTAGCCTCGGAAATACTCACAAGACTCTGTGCATGAAAGCACTTTCCTTCCTGAGTTTCTCTTCTCTGAAACCTTGAAAGCTTTCTCGACCATTGTGATTCCTACAGGGTCTCTACACACAGGAAGGTGATGTATGTCCTAAGATTCTCTATTGCTCAGACCTTTAAGGGACTCAACCCTTTTCTCTCCCTCAAATGGAGAATCTGATTCCCTCTTGGCAGTCTCTTGCTCAAGCAACTCCTTCCTGAGCCTTCAGGGTATTCAACAACCCTGTGAAGGTATTCTTCTTGACACTTCTCCTATTCCAAAACTCAAAAGAGTCCTTTCTGTGCACTCCTGCACCAACTCAATGCCCTCTTGGTATAGTTCTCTAAAGTCTTCAGTAACTCTGTCTTCTCACTGAAATCAAGATACAGTTCTTCTCTTGTGCAGTCTATGCACTTGCTCAAATTCCCTCCTGGCAGAGCTCTACAAAACCTGCAATGGTTTTGTCTTCTTCTCTGAACTCAAATAGAGTTCTCATGTGCACTATCTGCACTTTCTCAATGCCCTCCTGGGAGAGCTTCCACAGAATCCCTCAGTGATTCTATCTTCTCTCTGTGCCTTCTATTCACCTACTCAAATTCCCTCCTGGTAGAGCTCTCATAGAATTACTCGGAATTTTTGTCTATCCTGTGCCCTGTTTTGCACATTCCTACCTCCAAGGTGTTCAACAACCTTGAGGATTATCCCCTAAGTCTAAGAATTCAGCTGGTGTACCCTCCTGACACATCTCTGTCTGAACCCACAGAATTCAGAAGTGCATCTCTACATTGGCCTTCAGAACCCGCAGTATTCTGTCACACCCTCTTGGCATGAAGCCTCAAATATCCCCAAACCTGAAATCAAAGAACCCACAGATAGAAGAACCTATATGTCCCTGTAAATGCATACCTAACATACATCTACAACATATATAAAGAACACATGAAGACATTCATGTACACATAAAGACACACAAAAACTCATGCAGGAAAATCTGTTCTTTATATTAATATGAAATGCCTCGTTTACAAGGTGTTCTTGAGTTCAAACTTTGACAGAGTCTCAGCTCCTTCTCTATCTGCTCTTCTCATGCAGATCTCTAACTGACTCTCTTCTACCTCTACCTCTACCTCTACTCAAAATGAGATCTCAAAGATCTCTTACATGAGGGGCTATTCGAGCTCTTCCCTCCAAGCTACCTACTCTATTAAATTTACAATTGAACTATATAATTAATGGTTGTCTAGTCTAGATCAGATCTAGATTCAGCCTTACAACCATTAAAGGCTATCTTTTATCTACAACCTGCTCAAAGGCATGGCTTTATGGCTCCACGGCCTTACAAACATTAAAGGCATCGAAATCAAAATCAAAATTTGAACTGAGAGGGCTGTGCCTCTCCTTCCCATTTAATGCACGCTGAGTTTGTTGGCTGGCCGACGCATGGATCCCTAGAGAGATTATAGCACACCTCTATGCTACCTTGGCTTAATCGCTCTTAAAAGGAAACTTTAAGAGCACTTGGTACATAACTCATACAAGTATTATATAATCCACATGCATTCAAATAAATAAACACATTCTAACAAAGTATTCATATGAGTTACTGCCATAATTAACAATCAATAGCGTTTTATACTAATTCATATACACAGCAGAATTCATGATAACATAAGCAATAGAGTCATGCAAAACGTGATTTAAGCATAATCAGATACTTATCTTTTAACAGTGGTAGATTCCACCAACCAAGTGCAGGCCTTCCACGAACCTCCCAGCCTTAGACCACACTGCTCATCAGCTCAGCAGTGGGTCACCCCTGTGCTGGGACTAAGCTCTACCCCAAGGCAAGGAATCCTAGGCTAGGCTGAGGTTACAGGGAAAACATCACATAAAATCTGGAAGGATTCTTCCCAGGATGCCATATTACACCCACTACTATCAGACTCTCATTCCCCACATGCCTGTTCTGCCAGGGAGTATACACCTTCACAAGCACAGTCCATCGGTGCTAACCTCCCCCTCTGGGTCTCGACAATAGGCCGGATCAGGAAGTCTCAGAGCTTGAAGTTGGTCAATCACAACTCGCGCTGGCCATCAAGCCACACACAGTCTAGCTTTGTGTGGTTACCATAGCCAGCTAGAAATACAAACACGGCCTCTCAAACAGGCTCAACAATGGCTCGAGGCCTCACAGTGATGGTTCACAGTAATGAGTGATGAGTAACTCCTGCAGGGGTCGACACAGACTACACGACTCAAAACGGAGGGTTAGACCGACTCTTCAGAACAACATAGGCTTTCCCATTGGTTCAACAATGGCGGAATTGTTCAGGGTCTCGGCTTCGGGACAGAGCCTCCACACATAGGTTCGATCAATCGGACAGAGGATGTGCATGGACTATCAAAGACAATATCAGGTTCTCCACTCTCAGAAACACATGAGGTATTCTTGCAGAGGTTGGGTTGGTCGTACTGTTCAGTGCTCCCTACACGCTCAGGTAGCCGGGTGGAATGGAGGAGAGAGACCCTTCATGGCTTACCTCGTCTATTTTATTTGCATGCATTAGGGTGGACACTTGTCACCCTTGAAACTCCATGCATTCCTCGGCATGCATTACCTTTCTTATGGTTAGGAACTTAGGATAAAACATAAATGGCACATGTTCTTTTGGAATAATAATAAAATATTATTCCCAGGCTTAAGCCCCATAGGCTCAACACTTAGCCCCTTTTCCCACCTTCCATCCCCTAATTCCTTGCCCACTCTATGGATGCTTAGTCCCCCTTCACTCATTCATCATGGTCAGTCTGCACATGGTGGTGTTTATGTTTTATTAATTGTTCTGCGCGATTACATATACAATAGCAGGCTCCTAGCCTTCAACACTTAGGCTCCCTAGCCTAACAACACATAAGCCTCCAACTTATAAGAACTCGGCTCACCAGCCTATAAATCATAATTACAATTCTTTTCAAAACATGGTTCACTACGGGACTCGGCCTTGGGGACACTACAATTCTCCTCCCCTTATTTTTGCACTGTCCTTAGTGCAACTTTACACAGCATCTGCAAGCTTTTCAAAAATTTTCAAAAAGATGCGGGTACTCTACCCGCATAACATCTGCATGCTCCCATGTCGCGTCCTCAGGACCATACCAGGTCCACTAGACTTTTACAATCTCTATAGCTCTATTCCGGAGCTGTTTTCTTTTCCTGTCCAATATGCGCATNCTTTGAATTCTCTATGGGTTGTGTTACTATCAGCGTAACTTTTCTGCCTGTCCTGGGCAGCTTTTAGATTATGTTTAATTCTTATCATTTGGTCTTCCATCTCCTTGAGTAGCTCAGGCCCAGCTACTACTCTATCGGGTGGATTATCCCAGCTCACTGGAGTGTTGCATTTTCTTCCATAGAGCGCTTCGAATGGGATCATCTTCAATGACACATGATACCCATTATTGTAGGCGAATTCTACCAAATGCAGGTAGTCTTCCCACCTTGATGGTCTATCCATTACATATATTCTCAGCATGTCTTCTATTACTCTGTTCACTCTCTCTGTCTATCCAGAAATTCGAGGTGAATTTCGAGTCCCTATCAGACACAATTGTCTTAGAAATTCCATGCAAGCGTGCAATTTCTTTTAAAAAGAGATCAACAACCTCAGCTGCCCTGTGGGTGGTTTTCAGTGGAATAAAATGGGCAGCTTTAGTAAGCTTGTCCACCACCACCATGATTGAGTCATGTTGCTTGCTTGTTCTAGGTAGTCCGGTGATGAAATCCATTGTTACCACGTCCCATTTCCACTTAGTAATGGGTAAAGGCTGCAGCAACCCTGCTGGGTGCCTATGCTCAGCCTTAACCTTTTGGCACTCCATACATCTAGCGATGTATTCAACGATTTCTTTCTTCAAACCTGGCCAAAAATAATGGCCTTTCACTGCTTCCATAGTCTTCTGATATCCAGG
>JASDQU010012045.1:0-10093 GCA_032191745.1 Picea mariana
CACACATAAAGCAAACAATGACGAGATTGGAAGGTAAGAACAAACCCATAATATTTTCCCATTCTGTTTTGGGGAATTATGTTTTTGAAACTGATTATGGTTGTTATGAAGCAAAAAATTTGAAGATACCATCAAAATTACAATCAGGCCTTCGCCCATGAATCCATAATAGTGCATGTCCATTACTAACTAACTTAGGATTTAGTTTGAATAACAAGACTGATATTCCTAACATGTGGACCATGTTCTTCGATGGTTATAAAATAGAGGATGGAGCCAGAATAGGATGTGTTCTAATCGATCCTAGTCAAGGAAAAATGCTAATATCATGCCACTTAAAGTTTGAATGTACCAACAACACCACTGAATACAAAGCCTTAGTTCAGGGCCTTAAAAACTCCATTGATATTTAGGTAAAATATCTTAAGGTGTTTGGTGATTTAGAAATTATTGTTCGACGGGTAAGAAACACTAGTCATTGCATGTCTCTACATCTAAAGGCTTACTAGTAAGAGGTATGGAATCTTCTTTATTTGTTTGATGCATTTAATATTTCTTCTATACCTTGTGATCAAATATAGATGCCGATATACTGTCCAATGCAACATCCATATTTATGCCCCTTGATGATGTTTTTTCGATTGAAATGATGTTTAGGCCCTCCATACCAAACTATATCACGAGTTGGAGAGTGTTTGATAGAGAATTTCATATTATCAACTTTATTACTAGTTCAGACACATTCCAAAATTCAGTGATTGATGATGAGGTGCATCAACAAGAGTTACAAACTTATCGAGAAGAAACTAACAAGGTAAGGAAAATTGTGTTCCAAAAAACGTTTTGACTCTTCAAAAATTATTTGATCTACAATCCAAGTTTAGGAGGCCAACCAATCTGAAGACCAATAGATCCACTATGATGCATTTATTGGTCAATTTGGGAACATCTGAATAGCCTAAATATGTTAATCTGGGCACCTTTTATTCAGATTCATAAAAGTACACATTCACATAACTGTTAAAGCAGTATCCAGATGTTTTTGCCTAGACATATGATTATTTGAATACGTATGATACACAAATGATACAACATGTGATTCCCATCAAAGAATGTATCAAGTCATTCCATCAAAATCTTAGAAAGATACATCTGACTCTCAAACCTTTGATACAAAAAGAACTCAAGAAATTATTGGATGCTTGAATCATTTTCAAAGTGAGACATTCAACTTGGGTCTCTAATATGGTGCTTGTAAGAAAGAAGTTGGGAAAAATAAGAATTTACATAGATTTTTAGAATTCTTAATCGTGCTTCCAAAAAACATAATTACCCAGTTCCCCCAATGGAACAAATCCTACAACTTTTCTCTGGATCCAAACTATTCTCTTTATTAGACGGGTTCTTAGGATATAATCAAGTTCTTGTGGCAGTACTAGACTGATTGAAAAATACCTTCTGAACCAAATGGGGAACTTATGCTTACAGATAGATTCTATTTGGTTTAATGAATGAAGGAGATACCTTCCAAAGGGAAATGGATATTGATTTTAAAAGATTAATTGGTCAGAGCGTGGTAGTCTGCCTAGAGGATGTGACAGTTTATTAAAAAAAATAGAAGACCACCCAAAGCATCTGAAACATATTTTTGAACGATGCAAAAGATATGAGATTTATATAAACCCAAAAAAGACCGTATTTGTTGTTTTAGAAGGAAATTTTTTAGGCCACTTCATTTATAAAGATGGAATTTCGGTGGACCCAAAAAGAACCAAGGCTATTCTATAAATTACACCACCACACAACAAGAAATCTATGCAATCATTCTTTGGAAGAATCAACTTTGTAAGAAGGTTTGTTCCAGATTTCGCAGAGATTGTAAAACCAATTCAAAGAATGATAAAAAGGGACATTCAATTTAAGTGGAAACCATTAGAGAAAGAGGTCTTCAAAAATATTAAAACTGCCATGACCACTGCTCCATCTCTGGAGAGTCGATATTTCTCCAAATATTTTTTTTTGTATACATTTGCATCTGATCACTCATTAGCAGCAATGCTCATGCAAAAGTATGAACAAGGGGACGAATACCCCGTCACATTTATGATCTCTGGGTTACAAGGTGATGAATTGAATTATCCTATGATGGACAAACAAGATTTTGTTGTCCATAAAGCCATCAAATAGTTCAGACCTTATATCCTAAAAAATCATACTAAATTCATCATTCCACACCTAGAAGTAAGGTCTCTATTCATTCAGAAAGAATTGGGTGAAAGATGAGGGAATTGGATGACAACTCTACAAGAGTACAACCTCAAATTCAAACCATCTAATATTGTGAAATGTCAAGGCTTATGTAAGTTAGTGACACAAGGATCTCACAATGAAGAACAACAAGAGGATGGTTGGCAAGATGAAATTACAATTTATACTCAATAGGTTCCATATGTCCTAGCCATTCAAGGATTGTATTACAACGATCTTAAATATTATCTGCAACATGGCGCTACTTTGAACCACCTCAATGCTAAGCAGAAAAGAGTGTTGCGACTGAAATATTTACAATATCAGTTTTTACATGGCATCTTTTTTAGAAAAAATTATGATGGAGTGTTACATAGATGCCTCGAAAGACAAGATGATGATAATTTCCTAAAATATATGCATGGTGGACCAATTGGTGGTCATTTTTCAGGAGACATAACAACCCACAAAGTGTTGATATTAGGGTACTACTTTCCCACACTCTTCAAAGATGCTCATGGATACTCAAGGAGCCGTGAAGGGTGTCAGAAAGTTGCGGGAAGGGAACATAAAGTTGTTTTTCCTCTCCAACCTTTAGTAGTAGAAGAACCCTTTGAATAGTGGGGTCTAGATATCATTGGTGAGATAAATTCTCATTTGTCCAAGCAACAAAAGTATATTCTGACCGTTATTGATTATTTCATGCATTGGATTGAATCAATACCTTTTGTCAATGTGAATGAATAAGTAGTAATAAATTTCCTCGAACAACACATTATCACAAGGTTTGGAATTCCTAACTCTTTAGTGTTTGATAATGATACTTATTTCTCATCCTTGAAGTTATCTGAGTATGCATTGGAAAAAAGGATCATTTTAAAATACTCATCCAATTACTATCCCCAGGGAAATGACTTAGCAAAATATACAAACAAGAACATCATTTGTATCCTTAAACAAATCATCTTCGATCACCAACGAAATTGGCACAATGCATTACAAAATTCTCTCTGGGAAGATCGTTTCACTCCCAAAGCTTCCATCTAAACTTCACCTTACTTTCTTGTGTATGGGAAAGAAGTTGTTCTACCCTCAAACTTCTACCTACATTCCAACTCACACAACAGTCTTGGGTAGAGAATACCCTGTCATCCAAAGTCGTATCGATACCTTGTTGAACCTCGAGGAAACATGTGACAAAACCAAAAACAAGTTTAAAGCTCACCAACAAACAATGAAACATTGGTTTGATAAGAAGTATGCAGGTGATAAAGAGTTCCAAGTTGGGGACTTAGTTCTAAAATGGGATAAGTCACATGAAGATAAAGGGAAACATTCAAAATTACAACAACTTTGGCTTGGTCCCTACCTCATTAAAGAAAATATTGGCCAAGGAAATTTTCAATTATAGAAACTTCAAGGGGGAATTGACTCTCTCCCTGTTAACGACCAAATCCTCAAACACTACATTAGTTATCCATTGAGGCTGTTGATCACCTATACATAAATAAATCTTGATTCTGATTTTCATTTTATTTTGTTTCTTTAGTTAGGTTGGTTTTCTTAATATTTTTACTAGCATTTTCCTTTATCCTTTTTAATGGCTACCTTTGTGATTTTGAAGTTCCCACAATTTACCCCAAGTTACATGTCTAAACGTAGCACATTTGGTGTAGATAGCCTAAACATATATGTAATATGATGTCAAATCTACATATCTTCCCAGACATGTAATCCCTTTACGCACTATCACAAGTCAATATTTGGTTGAGGAACATAGCTTATCAATGCGTAAATACACTGGAAGAACAAAGAGCCAAGAGACTTCATTGAAAAACATATGGCTATGTTATATGACCTAAACGAAAATGATCTAGATGAAATTTTCATAGTATACTAGGAATTGTGACTTAGGAGGTTTGCGCATCCATATTCAAGTTAGCATATCTCACCATCATGAAAACATATAGACAAGAACAAAAAGATGAAGAAAAAGGCTCATTATCCAACACTTATGTATTCACACCAATGTTACATATTTATAGTACAATGGGTGATTCCACCTCATAGAGAGATTTGCTCTAGATCCTAAAATCATGCATGATGACTAGTCTAGGTAATCTTAACTAACTCATTAGTAATCATTTGAGGATATATTATTAATATCCTAAATGAATAATACAAATATAGGTGCAATTAAACTTAGTGATTGGTAAGGTAAGCCATAGGCTAATAGATCACAGGTGCCATCCCTAGTGCCTTTAAAGGTTAAGTGGAACCCCCCCATCCACCTATCTCTCTAAATAAAAGAGAATCAAATATTATAAAAGGTAAATATATGGGGAAATAATTTCCAAATCAGATGAGACATGTAAGTATCTTCATCGGGGCTATGGACTCTCGTTGATAGCGGAGTAAGACTTGTGACACCGAGGTGATTCTGTTGGGGATATGGACACTCGTTGACAGTGGAGAGACACCAGATAAATGAACTATGACTTGTATTCTCAACATTATTGAATTTTCATTTCTAATATACTACCTACATCTTCCTTCTAGCCATTACCATGTGAATACAATATCAATCTGAAAACGATTTGTTAATTGGAAAAGGTTTCACTCCTCTTTGAATCACCTCAATCTTTTCAATATGAAAGTTATGGGACCTATATTTTCTCTCTTATGCTTTTGTATGATGGAGAACCCTTGCTATATTGTGTGTAGACATCATCTTGTAGAGATTCAAGGCTTCGTCCAGTGTGTCACCATTTATTGTGACATGCACTACAACCCTCCATTTTCCCATTTGATCTTGCTTACCTCCCTAGAAATTGGAGCCCCTCATATTTTGAGCCCAAGAGAAATCATTGTGAGTCTCCCTCTCCAACGCAATATACTTAGAACACTCCTACCTTACTCAAAAAATCCTTAAATACTTTTTAGAAAAGAAAAAAATTACTTTTTGAAATCGACAAAGTTGATTCAAAGTCCTCTGATATGAATCAAAGGAGTTACTTCAAACTCCTTCGATACGAATCGGAGGAGTTGTTTCAAACTCCATCGATAAAAATCGAAGGATTTCTTTTCACCTTCTCCGATATACAACACCATCGCACACGTTAGAGGAAACGCCTCCTATATGAATCGGAGGAGTTAACTTTAACTCCTTTGATATGTATCATAGGAGTTTCTCTCTTTCCTTCTAGTATTATCGGGGACTTTCTCTCCAACCCTCCTACCATAACAACTCTACCTACCGCATTTAATGTCAAAATGACCTTTTGGCTATATAAATGAGATGGAGGCAAGACTATTGTTATCCGGCCGCAAGTAATTGAGAAAAAGCCTTGATATTAAATGTGCCAAGCCATCTCATTCAAGCTCCACTTATCCCTGCTCACCACATGGCATTAGGATCTAGGTAAGGGCATATTGTCTTCTTTTGTTTAAGGTTAGGGTTAGGTCTCCTTCCAATTTCTTAACTTTCTCTTTGGTTCTTGTTTCATTACCCTAGCCAAATAGTTTTCTTCCCCCACGTCGCCATGCCTTTGGTTATTTCCTTAACTAGTGCATGCTAGTGTGATGCACACCCTTCTCCCATTTTAGAGATTGTTCTTCGCCCTAAAACAATGTCTAGTTGGCCCTAATTTCACTGCAATGATGCCTCTTTCCATCATTACAACCAATTTTTTTGAGCCTAGAATTTTACCCTACACACATAGACTTAGATTAGAAGGGTTCCAAGGGACTCTTCCGACCTCTAAACCCATCCTCAATCACTCCCAAAACCCTCTTGCTTTGCAGAACAATTTCTACTAACATCTCTGAACATGCGGAGGAGTTATTACTAACTCGTCCAATACTTTCGGAGGAGTTACACAAATCTCCCCCGCGTAACTCAAATCACTTAGTGATAAATATTCCGATCATATCGGAGGAGTTACTTTCAAATCCTCCGAGATGATCAGAAGAGTTGTATCCAATACCACCAATTTCTACACACCTTCGAGACTTATGGTGAACCTTTTTGATAACCTATCAGAGAATTTAGGACTAACTCTTCTGACCTCTTCGAAGGAGTTCTTAAAAACTCCTTCTACCTCGTTAGAGGAGTTCTTACTAACTCCTTCAATGCGATTGAAGGATTTGTCCTTAAATTTTCCAATCACCACTCTTTCAACATTTTTCCACTTTATTAGATCGCTTAATACTAACATCTCCGATTTGTATCGAAGAGGTTAATCTCTTGACCTCCGATTCCACTTTTTAGAGACCAATATCTAGCCTTTCATCTCCAACATTCACCAAGATGCTTAAGCATTGCATACTATTACCCTGACATCCTCAGAGTGCAACTTGCTATTTCTTGATGATCTCAGTGGCTCTTCTAAAATTTTCAATCATTTAGATGCATTTCAAATAACACTTTATGATCTAAACATATCTTTTTTGGTAGGTTCAAACATGTCCCCACGAAAGAATACGACGGGGAAAACACCTGGATCTGATCCCTCTTGCAGCTCCCAACAAATAGGGGAGGTAGAGATTGTCGGGGCTACATATGATGATACATATGGACTTCTAGAAAAGGACGCAAAAACTATGAAATGAGGATAAGTGACTACATGTTTAAGAAATCAAATTTCTTGACAGAAGAGGAATATCTCAATGAACTTTAGCCATTCAAAAATATCAGAAAATCAGGGATCTTAAGGGTGGCATCGCATCCAATGGTCTTCCCTTGTCTGGATTCCATTTCATGGATATTGAAGAACACCGACGTAAATAGTCGATATGTCTTCAATGCACGAAAATAACCCATCGCCTCTTTTAGGATGGAATTTTTAGCTAAATGCTATCACATTGAAGAAGGTAATAAAAGATTGGATAGAAAGCTCCTCAGTGAGTTTGAATATATTCCAAAGGACTTATATCCAAAATGGTATAAGGCAGACAAGTAAATTAAATACAAGCCTAAGAGTCGGTACCTCATGACTACCTTAAGGAGACCCTATCAGTATTTGGTGGCCATGCTTTGCAAGTTATACAGGGAACCAAACACGACTCAATTGCCCCTATCATACATGCCCTTGATTTATTTTTGCGCACATGTAGGTGTTTCATTCAATTGGGCAGATATGTTTTCTGAAAATCTCACTACTGCCATCTCTACAATGACGCAAGCACAACCAAGAACATTTTCCAATTTCCATATTTCCTCGTACCTCCTGGATACAATGTGCACAACCCATAGATATCAAAATATGTGGTGGATTTGGATGCCAATCAATGCCTCAATCCAAATCTATTGCAAAGTTATCTAGGAGCACAAATACCATATGAAATACCAAATAATTTTCAAACACTTCCTTGCTCATTTATATGAATTCATCTTTTTCATCACTCCCCCTTCTATGGAAAAAAAATCCATAACAATCATAAGAAGAATCGGGGACTGGTATTCAATGGAACATGAAACTTATATAAGGGTATATGGTGCGATGAAGATGCCTCATCTACTTCCACGATTTGTACCTAACAAGCTTGTCATTCAGGAAGTACTGCACCAGACTATTATACATGGGGTTGGAGGAATGTTGTATAGGTTTAAGAAAGTGATATGGCCCCCACTACCTTTATACATCCACAACTATTTCTTCAAGAATACCAAACAAGTCCAAGAAGAGGTAGACATCTTAATTTCCTATCACTTTGGAGAAGAGAGGTTCAAAAGACATGATCCTAGAAATATCGTCAGGGAACACTTCAATAGTGTCAAGATTCCTTATGAATACACTACTGATATCTGGGAAGAATGTGAGGTGCACCAAAATGCCAAAACATATGATGAAGTCATTTTCAACAGGTGTGGCCAGCCAAAGCATGTTGGCAAATATTTAACAGACAGCAAATGGAAAATATTTAATAGACACCGAATGCTTGTCATTGATGGCAAGTACAACAATGAAGATGGCATGAGTATAGGAAGTTTGTAACAGACAGGAAAATAGAAGATAAGTTCAGGAAGATCAAATGATCGAAGACAACGCAACATTGATCGAATGATCGAAGGCCTGTAAAGTTTAAGAAGCATTTCTGATCATTGGATCCCATTCAAAATTCTCGAAAGAACGAGGGCCATCAGATATGAATGTAGACAAGAAGAGCATGCGAAGAGGAGGACAGATCTCAAACATTAGATCCAAGTGCAGGACCCGACCATTGTTGGATCAAGGAGAACCTGCACACTCTTTAAAGTACAAGGAGAAGCGGGCATAAAAAATTCTGAAAGAAGGAGGACCGTCCATTTACGGGTAGGACACGTGGGGATAGATCGTCATTTCACTGACTGGAGAGTCAAAGGAACAGGGTTCCCTAACCTCTTGAAATCATGACTTAATTTGAGCCGTCAGATCAAGGGTGAATCTAGACCGTTGATCCCAGTCCATTTCGGTGTTTCGCGGATCGAATGTTGGAGATGTCAAAGATTATTAACAATAGGAATCCCGATATCACGATATGTGAAATCACAACTTAATCTAAACCGTTAGATCAAGGGTGAATCTGGACCGTTGATCCCAATCCATTTCTGTGTTTCGCGGATCAGGTGTTGGAGATGTCAAAGATTATTAACAATAGGAATCCCGATATCGCGATATGCGAAATCGCGATTTAATCTGAGTCGTCAGATCAATATGTGATCTAGACTGTTGATCCGACTCCATTACAGAGTTTCATGGATCGGGACTTTGAAGTGACAAAAACACTGAACATCAAGAATGTCGAAATCACAATTCAATCGCAGTCGTTAAATCAAGATCAGATCAGGATCGTTGATCTAACTCCATATCGAAATTTCGTGAATCATGACATGGACAGTCAAAGAAAACAATGCAACAAGAATTTCAAAATCGCGATATGCAAAATCGTGATTCAATCGCAGTCATTGAATCAAGATTAGATCTGGACCATCGAATCATAGGACATGTGGCAAGCGATCAAAATTTCGCTGACTTGGGGTCAACGGAGCATAGTGTTGAAATTCATGAAATGAGAAATCACAAGAGTGCTTTATGCATAAGCGCGTGGTCATAGCGATTGATCACATCGATGGAAGATGGAGGTAGAAGCTAGAGGTGCTAAGCTTGGCCACAGAAATGCCGAAATGAATGCAAGATCTCATGAAGCCAATCCAACGGTGCAGGTGAATTTGAACAAAGATCGGAGGGTTATTGTTCTCTCTCACAGTTAACTCCTCGGTTACGAATCTGTTAGCGAAACAGACTCATGATTGCTAATTAGTTGGCATTTCAGTTGCTCGGACAATTGTCTTTCTTTTGCCTAAGTAAATGCGAAGTGGAACGATCGTGGGGGTGTGTATAAAAGAAAATGAGACAGACTGTGTGAGGTGAGTTGTTCTGTATGAAAAAATGAATGAAACTGTAAGAAAAGAAAAGTCATAGAATGTGCAGTGTGAGATTGAGAATATGCAGAGTGTGAGATGAAACTCAGAGAAGAGTAACAGATGATGAAGAAAACTTGTAGCAGAGAAGAATGATAGAACAAGTTGATGCAAAGCAAACTTGCTGAATAGACAAAGGAAGAGAAGAATTGCAGAATAGTTAGAAGGAGACCAGATTTACAGAACAAAGAAATATTGGTAAGAAGTGATTTATCTGTGTAGTTGACTGTTTATTTATTCATTCATATTATAGGGAAGTTGGGAGGTGCTCGGGAGGACTATTGTCATCAGAGGTTCAAGTGAGAGCTTGAACACAGGAAGTTGTAGCTTCCATCTGGTTGCAGCCAGAGAAACCAGGGTGGCAGGGTGGTGTAAGGGAGAACA
>JASDQU010012045.1:10193-27269 GCA_032191745.1 Picea mariana
ATGGTGCAGGTGAATTTGAACAAAGATCGGAGGGTTATTGTTCTCTCTCATAGTTAACTCCTCAGTTACGAATCTGTTAGCGAAACAGACTCATGATTGCCAATCAGTTGGTGTTTCAGTTGCTCGGACAGTTGTCTTTCTTTTGCCAAAGGAAATGCGAAGTGGAACGGCCATGGGGGTGTGTATAAAAGAAAATGAGATAGACTGTGTGAGGTGGGTTGTTCTGTATGAAAAAATGA
This sequence comes from Picea mariana, assembly GCA_032191745.1. NCBI lineage: Eukaryota > Viridiplantae > Streptophyta > Pinopsida > Pinales > Pinaceae > Picea > Picea mariana. The sequence continues at coordinate 10,433 of JASDQU010012045.1, forward strand.
ATGAAACTGTAAGAAAAGAAAAGTCATAGAATGTGTAGTGTGAGATTGAGAATATGCAGAATGTGAGATGAAACTCAGAGAAGAGTAACAGATGATGAAGAAAACTTGTAGCAGAGTAGAATGATAGAACAAGTTGATGTAGAGCAGACCTGCTGAATAGACAGAGGAAGAGAAGAATTGCAGAACAGTTAGAAGAAGACCAGATTTATAGAACAAAGAAAGATTGGTAAGAAGTGATTTATCTGCGTAGTTGACTGATTATTTATTCATTCATATTATAGGAAAGTTGGGAGGTGCTCGGGAGGACTGTTGTCCTCAGAAGTTCAAGTGAGAGCTTGAACATAGGAAGTTGTAGCTTCCATCTGGTTGCAGCCAGAGAAACCAGGGTGGTAGGGTGGTGTAAGGGAGAACAAGTGTTCTCTGTTATACAGGTTGGAGCCTATGTAACTAGAAGTTGGTGCTTCCATCCAATTGGTGCTGGAACATTAAGGGAGTTGGTGCTTCCTTCTAGTGGGTGCTAGAGAAACCAGAGAGTTGGTGTTCTCAAACAACTTGTAGCTTATAAAATAGAGGTAGCAGCCTCACATTGAGCTGGTGCTTGATTATAGATGATGTACAGAACTTAAAAGACTGCCTATCATTTCGAAGAAGAAGAGGTTTTCTCCCTTTATGGGTTTCCTCGTGAAAATCCGTCTCTGTATATACCTTATGTGTGACTGATGATCTTTACTTTTACTGTCCATATGTTGTATATTGTTGATGATCACTTGACGAAAGATTAACAATGTTTTAATAGACTTAAAATTGTTTAAGCTCAATTACAATTGATTCACCCCCCCTCTCAGTTGTCTTAGTAATTTCAACAAAGCGGAGGATCGTCGATGAAGAAGAAGCAAGAGAGGTGGACATAAATGAAGCAAAACAAGAGGAAGTTGGGAGATCTTATTCCATCTCTATCTCAATTCATTTAGGATCCGTCGAGGAGGAGGAAGAAATGCCAATAGATAAAAAGAGGAGGGATAAATAAAAGGTGTTGAAAAAGAAGAATGACACCAAGAAGAATAAAAAATTTGAGGCCGAAAAAGAAAAATCCAAAGCTGAAGATGAAGCAAAAGATGCAACATAAAAAGAAAAGGAGCTGGGAGAAGCACCAAGGGTAGCAGTGGAACTAGCAGAGAAAGTAGCGAAGTAATCATCCAACAAAGTTGTTGAGGAGGAAAGGAAAAAGAAAAACGTGGAAAGCATAGGAGACAGTACACACCCCATGGATGTATATATACCAAGAACATCCACTGCAGACACATAGATAGATGCGACATGCAGTGATTTAGGCCTTGGAATCTGGGAGCCATTTCAACCAGCTAAAATGTTGGATCTTAAAAGCTTCACATATGACAATAAAATTGGTAGGATCATGCAAGAACGAGTTAAGAAGATGCCAGTGATGGAAGGGGCTTGTATGTCAGTTGTCACTCAGGTCCCAGTCACGAGAGATGTTAGAGAGGATCCTATGGAAACAACCAGATTCGGTTCTACATTCATGGATGCCAATATAGATAACATACAGAGGTTATGCAAACAAAATGAAGAGAAGGAGTTAAGAATCAAAGAACTCGAGGAAAATCTTTGGTAGATAAAATTTGATGAGAGAAGCCTCCAAAGCTTCAAAGTCAATGCCAAGAAGGTTAGAAATGACTTGGAAGGTGCCATTATTGACATGTATGCTCATATACACCTCTTCCAAGATGTGGCTGCCATAGTCATCGACCAAAACAAACAGATACAAATGAAGCTAGAACATTACACCATTATATGCGAAGGTATAGCTAACATAGATAGATGGATAGCAGAAAATCCCGATGCACCTCCTGAGTTATATAGGTTGTTAAAATCTAGGAGAAAGACTGATTTGTATGCATTGGATCAATGCCAACAGATAGGATAAAGGGATGATAGAGAAGTAACCAAATCTATGGAAATATGTTCAAGGATCAATAAAGTTTCTCAACAAGTGATCAAAAATGGCTGCCTCCCAAGGTTAGATAAGCTTGGAAAGAACCTAGTAGCAGAAGAAATGGTAAATGAAGTTCAGGAAAACTCAAATCGAAGGAAACAAATAGTTGAAACAACTACCTTCATCTCCACCGACCTTATTGATCAACCTCTACTACAACCAGTAAAGATTCATACAACGGTGCAAGCCTTCATGAAAAAGTTAGATAAGGATATGAGCACTCTTGATGATAGTATTTATATGAACAATTCCACATTAGAGCAACTGACATATAGGAGGATTGAATCACTCTATGACCAATTAGAAGTTTGGACCACCTACCTCAGAAGCAAAAGTTCATAGAAAAAGGACATGATACCTTCCATTTCTTTCATCCTTTTCCTAACTATTCTAAATTATGTCCCTTTTTGCACAATTGTCATTAGGGAAGAGAAGATGAACCGTTTTGTAACTGCCTCTTCAAAAAGAAGACAAAAGGACACATGGGAGTTACTAATTTTTGTATAAAATAGGATAGAAGCTCATTTGAAATAGACTTTTGGCTTTTCAAGTTTGTATAGACCCAAGAATGTTTTGGAGAACATATACTTTGTTAACAAATATTGAGAAGCCCTTAGGGCTAGCATATTATAGAATGATTTCTGTGTAGAAACTAATCAGAGCTTCAAACTACTTCAGGGTGAAGATAACCATTGTTTCTATGGACTGTAAGAATGCTTGTTTGTTGTAGATTATTTCTCATACAATCTTTGTTATTCTGCAGCTAATTATGTTTCTTCAGATATCTTAATGCCTTGAGATTCATGAGTTGTTATCGTATGCAATGTTGTGATCTAGATTAATCTGATTATACATGTTTGTATGCACTTGTCTATGATCTTTCTCTTTTATCTCAACTAACTGTGTAAAAGTGTACAAGATTTTGGTTTCATTTACAACCACCGATTACTTTAGTGTGCTCCTAGATAGGATAGGTTAACATATAGTAATAATAGATTAGTTGTATTTTCATACACAACCTTCATATACATATTTGTATTGCATTCCCAACACCTATCTACATTCATCAGTACACCGAACTGTAATCAGTAAGAAAACCAAAAAGTAGCAACCATGGAAGTCAGACCAAATTCTGGATGGGACTCCTGATATAAATGGTGTACAGTCTAGTTGGGACCATATATAAGAGAGTACCCCTTGTTGTTGTTGGGTGAATTCATACCCTTCAACGCTTTCCTAACAATGATGATGTTCATATGTTTTTCACTTTTGATGGTTCTACTTCACACATAATCTTCTTGTATTTCCTTGTCACTGAAACCATGTTTTCTTATATTGTTTTCATGTATCCAAGTCAAGAATTCATGTGAAAGATGGTATGGTGATGTAATGCAGGTCAAACCTAATAAGATCTTGAACCAAACGTGTTCTTTATGGTCAAATAAAAATGTGGTATGCTTTCTAGTTTCAACTCATCGTTGTAGAAATATCTAGGTCTTTATAGAATATGTTGGATTGTAAAATAAATACCTTCCTCCATTCTCGTAAAATTATGTTCTATGTCAATCCATGAAGTATGAACTCAGTTGTAATATTTTAATCTTAAGTTTGCAAAAAGTGAGTGGGTTGAAAGTTTTATTATAACAACAAAATTCACTTGTACTATTATGTTCTTGTGGTTTCCTCAAGATGTTTCATCACAACCCGTATGACACTCACTAATTGTTTCTCTCATTTGATGGAGTGTTATAGGATGTACAACCAAATAGGTATTTTTCAGATCCATCTTCATTGAGTGAGGGAATTTCAGGTAGAATAGATGAAAATGAGACATCTAGTAGGTCTAATAGGCGGAGATCAACTAGAGGTGAGAAGATAAGAAGAAAATTCCATAGAAGCGTGGATTTTTTTCTTGCTAAAGGGGGGTCACGTTCTTATGATGATGAGAGCATAGATGATATCGATTTTCCCTTGAGTTACAAACATCTATTGAAACAATGAGTACCTAAGGATCTTCCTCAAATAAACATTGATTTTTGTGTCAACGAAAGGATATACCACATTGCTCCATCATCACTTTATGGCTTGGGGCTATTTTCCATGGATGGAATAAAGGTTTTTTACAATGGATTAACTGAATTGATGGAGTATGTAGGACCCTTTTACATCTACAAATATTATATATGACTAGTCCAATATTGTTGGCCCTTGACCAAGTTTTGAAGAATACTTAGTCATATTTGACTATTTTTGGGACTGCGACAGCTTGCCAAGGATAGGGCGCAATGCAAAGTGGAAATTAAGGAAGCAAGACCTATTTTTGGGTCCATTTTAGGGTTTTGGGTTGATGTAACGGGAAAGGCATGTTAGCCCATGGGTTTACCCATGCTTAGGCCCATTTTGTAATCTATAAATAGGCAATGTAAATAGAGAAGAAGAGAGAGTAGTACAACTATGTGATGTATAGCTAAAGGCTTAGTGCTAGTACTAGATCTGTGTGATCGGATGTATCTTGAAGTGCTCTGTGCATGAGATTGAGAAGATAAGTGCAAGTTGTCATAGCTTTGTGTTGAAGTGAAAGGAAGAAGGATCTAGCGAGCTGCGTAGATCTTCTGCCCTGTGCGAAGTAAGGATCATTAAAGCTCTGTGTTGTAATTGCTTAACTGAGATAATATAAAAAAGACTTTGTGGACATAGCCACAGGGTGGGGGTGAACCACAGTAACTGTGGGTATTGTTCTTTGTGCTTCGATCTAATGTGTTGTTTCCTTTTGGCTAAGTGATTGCTGTGATTAGTAGATCTAGTTATGCTTTGTGTTGATGATATATGAATGAATGTTAGATCTGATATAAAAGATGCTTAGTGCTTGATCTGTTGAAACTAACCTATATTTATGTGGCTAAGTACTAAACCATCTTTAGTATAAGTATTCACTGCAATGCTCTGTGTTATCTGCAAAGTACCATACGGTTTAAATATTGACGAATGATCTATGCTAAGTGCCCTGTAAAAGATATAATTACAGATTAGTGTCCCAGATACGGTTGAAGACATCTAAGTCTTGCAACCAACCCTACCTCTACCTCGAGTGAGACTTCATCTGCTTCGCAGTTATTTTCGAAAGGGCCAGTAGTTAGGGTTTTGTTGGTGCACTCTTGAGCGTTGAACCCTGGGTCTGCCCCTGTGCCAACAAATGGTTCCATTGTCGAGACCTGAAACTGTGATTGCTGGGAATTGAGGAAAAAGAAACGTTGTGCAAAAGAAAGCTCTGTGTGTAGATTTGTTTCCCTAGTGTGCAGCTTTTTACTCTAATTGTGTAGCTTTGTACCAGGAATAAGGTCAGATCTAAAGAAAGGAAGATCAGATCCAAAGAAGAGAAGTGAGATCTAGACGCTCTGTGCTCTAAGAAAAGTAAAAGTGGAAATTTTTGAAAGAAAGAAGTTAGATCTGCAGAAAATAGGTAAGATTTGTAAGTTTTGTGCTCTAATAAAGGTAAGAATAGTCAAAAGTTCTTAGATCTGGAAGCTTTTTGCTCTGTAGATAAGTGGAATTTTTTGTTTCTAAAGCATGGATCTAGGTATGTTTGATAGCTTCTATCCTAGATTCAAAACTAGGGCATTAATAGATGAAAGAAAGTTTGATATGAATAGATCTGATAAGTATAATGATAGATATGTTATACCTATGCATTGAAAGAATGTCTAGAATAACAAGTGGATGCAGGATCCTAGAAAGAGTTTTTTGCAGGCTAGCTACCACGAACCTGGTGCGCAATGCAAAAGAAGTTGGGGAACATTTAAACGAAAGAGAGGATTAACCCTCTGTTATAGCTGCAGAAGACCAGGACATCTTGCTAAGGAATTCCCTGGGAGAAAACCTAGTTTCCTCTGTTGTAAGGCTATGGACCATGAAGTGTTGGATTGCCCTAGAATGATTGCTAGACTTGAGAAGATGAATATGGAGCAAGCAAACCCTGAAGGAGATCAAGAGACCAAGATCATAGCAGAAACCCAGAAAGAATCATAAAAGATATTGCTACAGATGAAAGACACCTTGAATGATCACCGACATGTTAGATTATCAGAGATCTTCAAAGAAAAGGAGAAAATCAAAGAAAGAATAGGGGACTTCGACATTGACTATATTCTTGACGAAGAGATGCAAGTGAAAATTATGCCAGAAAGAACTTGGGAAGCTATAGGAAAGCCTGCCATGATCCCTTCCCTAGGAAGAACAAGTTTATTTAGAGGAAAGCTAGTAAACCTATGTGGAAGGCTCGCCTAGATGCCTATGAATGTTAATGAAACTTCGACAGAGGAAGACTTTGATATTATTAAATTTGTTGAAGACAGTGCCCCGTTTACCATGCTCATAGGAAAACCTTGGATTGATAGAGAACAAGCCACACGAAAAGAGGAAGAAAAATTTTTGGAACAAAAGAAGAAAGAGTTAAAAGAATTTATGACTAGAAGGATCACACACTTGATTGAGGAACAAAAGAATAGATCACAGATATTTAATATTAGCAACTCCAATGTTGAATCTTAGAGAAAAATTGAGGATCCGAAGAATATTGAGTTACCTATTTTTGACACATAAGAAGTATTATCAAGGAACCCTAGGAAAGACTTTCAACAACGCAAAGTAACTAAGGCCACATAAGATAAGCATTAGAATGGTAAAAGCATTATTGAGAAAAATCTCACTCGGAAGAAGGATAGAAAGTTAAGAGAGAAAAGGGGTAATACTGTAAGGTTATAAGAGGTTCTAGAGGACACTTCGTAGCAATAAGAATTGCATAATTGGAGCTTTGCCGAGATATCAGAACAACGACATAGAATCCTTCGCCATGATCAAGAAATATAGTCATTGGAACCGATATACCCATTCGACTACCGTCCCGAATGGGTCGAAAAGTAGTTATGGGTTACCACTAGACTGTTGGATAGCACCAAAATGGATAGAACAGAGTTAATGAAGGCCCCATGTCCGTTGCAAGAAGACCGTTGCTGAGATTGCCTACTTAACTCATCGCACCACGCACCAAGAATACTTTTTGCTAACTGAGAATTTGAGCACGAACCCTAAGATTTACTTACCCTGATATCATTTCCTTGTTCCCTTACTATTCACTATAGTCTCTGAATTTTGTTTTACATGCGAGCTAGCTGACCCAAGTTTGTATGTCAGACGAGCTCAACGCTGCTGAGAAAATTGTTGAAGAAGTTCTAATTGATTTAATGACTGAGAGAGTCATGTATGAGTGCATAATATCTACATGTGTACATGCATCATCCTTGGGAGCATTGCCAGCTTCCCCCTCCACTACTCGAGCAAGACCCTCCTGACCGCCTTCAGAAAGATGATCTAAGCTCGGAAACGACTTTGCCACTGTGAAAATGATCCCAAGCATCTTGCCTAAATATATCCCACCACTAAGCGGCATAGTGAATCGAGACACTGTACCCAAAGACTTCGACTATGCTGTGGTCACTGCATACCTCCCGAAAGGGGTGCGCGCAGTTCATGCTGACCAGGAGAAGCTCACAACGCTGAAATTTAGTGATTTTAACCTTGGAGATCACAAGGTTTACAGTATGCTAGCCCTACACAAGTACTTGAATATTACAAAAGGAAAGAACCCCAATATTGTCCCGCAATAATGGACCCATAACCTCGCGCAATCAACCTCAACGTAATGAAGATTCCACATTTATGGAGGCATCAAGAAGTAAATGCACGCGTCAGGTTGTTGATGTCCTGCTACCAAAGAGGATACCTATGGTTGGACTGCCACATCACTGTGGATATGATTCTGATCAATCATATCACTAGGCTAACCATGAAGGGACCTAACTCGCAAGAATTTTACCCTGGAAAGACTGCAGATTGCGCTCTCGCCCAACGAATAAAAGACAGATATGACGATCTAGAGAAAGGAACTTGAGGTTACAAGGTAGCCTCCATTCAGAATGCAGCAGTGCGCTTTGGTTTCCAGCTGATCGCAGGGAAGTTAGTCCGCAAGAACAGACCCACACAGGTGACCAGATTTGTAGTTGACCTCGCAGGGAAGTGCGCAGAGGGACTACAAATGAACTAGGCAAAGTACCTTATAAATCAGCTAGAGCTTGACTGTAGACAAGCGCAGGACCAAGGGTATGAATTCCACTTTAGCTGGTTGCTCATACTCATCACTTTCATCGCTTGGGAACTGCCCGAGGGAGCTACTTTTTTGGAGATTGAACCCTTCGAACCATTCGCCGCGAAGTTCTATACACTGTGGTACTCCAACGACATGAACAAGCAGTGGCAGTCCAATGACGTATTCCACGCTTAGAACACTCAATTGAAGAATTCCATCCAGTCTACACCACGCATCACACCCAACACACTTCATAGGTTTAGACCTTTGATGAAATTTAGCGCAAACCGTCACTTCACCTACATCACAACGCACGTGGATGAGCACAAACAACAACTCTAGTCATATTACAAACTGACAGGAGATGACTTGGAGGATATTACCAAGGAATGGTCGACAGACCTCCTCATTGCAACATACCCCGCAGAGATGTCCAATGTGGATAGCCCTGAAGCTATGCCAGATACACCTAGACCATGCAAGACTAAGAAGGATGTGGAAGTTCAATATATCCACAGCACATCCATGAAGACTACTTCACTCTCACCTGTGAAGGGAGGTGATGATGAAGAACTAGGGGGCACATAAGTTGAGCAGAACAAAGGCGAGGTTACTCCGCCTAGAGACGAGGAAGATCCCTCCAAGAAAATGAAGATTAACCCACCAAAGCCCTCATCCCGAAATAAATATAAGGCCACCCGGACCACGCTTAAAACTACCCTTACCCTGGATGAATTTGACTTCTTAATTGCCATGCTGAATGATGTTTCACTAGAGATCGCAGAAAAGCAAGAAGCAAAAAAGGAGGAGCTATTTAATCAGATCAAAGGAAAACTCAAAGAAGTGAAGCAGGCACCCCAGCCTAGCCAAGCAGTGTCTACAGCACCCTTGATAAGCGAAACATCAGGAACAGGCGATGAGCCGACACAGTTACGCTAGATCACCGAGAAATTTGAAGCTCGCCTTCGACAAGCTCAAGAAGACATAGCACAAGCCACCCATGCTTTGGCGCAAGAATAGAGCGCACATAGAGAACAATGGAGGAAGGTAGAACCGGAGAAGCTTGCCTTACAAGCGAAGTGGGAGGAGGAAAAAGCACAGTTACAATAGAGAAAGGACCAGTTGCTAGCAGAGCAACTTGAAGTACATGAAAGGATTCACAAATCACTTCGCTTTGTGATGATTATAGAAGTGAAGATGGAAGACCGTCTTCCACAGCAGGTGACCCAACTGGAAGAAGTAATCCAACAACTCCAACAGTGCATCACGGATCTGGAGCTCTGTATTGTACCTGAGACACCCCAAGATATAAAATATCTAAGAGAGGCCACTGCTCAAAGCACAGTCGACCGGTTAAAAACCTTGGCTTTGGAATGTAGGCAGTTAAGCACTAGAAGTGCACAGACTTATNGACCCTAGTCGAAAGAATGAAGAGGTTTGTAGAACAACGCATAGCCCAACAACAAGTACACAGGATGCAAAGTAAAGTGATGGAAGTCTCTCAACGACTACAACCACTCCAAGAGAAGGCATGCCAACTGTTTGCTGAACTTGAAAGCCAGGGAGTTGAACTTGAACAGGTTGTCATCACTGCACAACAGTTCTTGGAAGGACCACTCAATGACACAGTAATACAGGAATTTACGGAACAAGAGGCTGTCACATTACAACAAGTCGAAGCAGCTCGAGCCAAGATCAAGGTGTTTGAAGCAGAATTGATCAGACCTGAGTGACTTGGGACAAGTCACAGGTGAGTGTTGGGGGCCTATTGGCCCTTGACCAAGTTTTGAAGAATACTTGGTCATATTTTACCATTTTTGAGACTGCGAGAAATTGCCAAGGATGGAGCGCAACGCGAAGTGGAAATTAAGGAAGCAAGACCTATTTTTGGGTCCATTTTAGGGTTTTGGGTTGATGTAACAGGAAAGGGATGTCGGCTCGTGGGTTTACCCATGCTTAGGCCCATTTTGTAATCTATAAATAGGCAATGTAAATAGAGAATAAGAGACAGTAGTACATCTATGTGATGTATAGCTAAAGGCTTAGTGCTAGTACTAGATCTGTGTGATCGGATGTATCTTGAAGTGCTCTATACATGAGAATGAGAAGCTAAGTGCAAGTTGTCATAGCTTTGTGTTGAAGTGCAAGGAAGAAGGATCTAGCGAGCTGTGCAGATCTTCTATCCTGTGCGAAGTAAGGATCATTAAAGCTCTATGTTTTAATTGCTTGACCGAGATAATATAAATAAGACTTTGTGGACGTAGCCCCAGGGTGGGGGAGAACCACGGTAACTGTGGGTATTGTGCTTTGTGCTTCGATCTAATGTGTTGTTTCCTTTTGGCTAAGTGCTTGCTGTGATTAGTAGATATAGTTATTCTTTGTGCTGATGATATATGAATGAATGTTAGATATGATATAAAGGATGCTTAGTGCTTGATCTGTTGAACCTAACCTATATTTGTGTGTCTAAGTACTGAACCATCTTTAGTATAAGTATTCACTGCGATTCTCTATGTTATCTGTGAAGTACCATACGAGTTAAATATTGACGAATGATCTATGATAAGTGCCCTGTAAAAGATATAATCATAGATCAGTGTCCCAGCTACGGTTGCAGACATTTGAGTCCTGCAACCACCCCTGCCTCTACCTCGGGTGAGACTTCATCTGCTTCACAGGTGTTGTCGAATGGGCCGGTAGTTAGGGTTTTGTTGGTGTGCTCTTGAGTGTTGAACCCCGGGTCTACCCATGTTCCAACAAATATATAAAAAATATGTGAAGATATGGCATGGCTGCAAATTATATACAATTAAAAGACAATGATCAAAATAAAGGAGCATCTATGTATATTGAAAGAATGTCAAAAGAAACGGGGAATATTGCAGGGTTTATAAACAGTACATGACTCACGACCACAAATAAGAAACCCAATTGTGTATTTGATGGGCATGAAGGAAACCGTGTATTTGTATGTGCAATAAAATCAATAATTGCAGGGGAAGAGTTGTTGATTTATTACAATTTGAATCGAGTAGATACAGATGTTTCTATTAAGGGGGCAGTATGTATACTATCTTACCCAACCTATAAGAAATGACTCTTATATTTTATGATTATCATTTACTGTAATATACTGTCATGCATATTGTAAGTTAAGGAAACATTTTAATACGTTATGGTTCTTATATTGTGGCAGGGTGATCAATGTCGAAGGGCACCGACCCTTTCTTGTGTCTCAATTAGAATTAACAAAAAAATGTTCAATAACTTTCATGAAAAGTAGACCAAATCCAAATTCCTAACACCTTTCCATAATAAGATCCCATGAGATCCCATGAAAAATTGTATAATTTAAATGTAAAATCATTTAGACTCAAGGATTTTGTTGGTCATATTTAACAAGGCATCATAAAAATCATCCATTGTTAAAGATTGATCGCACAAGCCTAGTAGTTTCTAACAACCCAAAGTCTACAATACACAATGTACACACTAATCACTCCTTATTTTCTTTATTCACTCTTTACTTTGATGTTTTTAGCATGTCAGGTTTTTGTCCCACGCCTATTCATGAACCATATTTATTTCGCATACATTTTTTTTTTTTTTTCTATTTCTTATATTCACATTGCATTGTTGGCAACACCATTGTCCTAGGGTGATAGAGGGAAGGAAAAAGCCTTAGAGCAATCCAAAAATCCTGCAGAGAAAGTGTTTTTTGATGAAAAATTTGTTTCCTCCACCAACCCAGTGTAAACAATAAGGAATCTTGTGAGAAAATCAAACATCAAACTTGCTTTTTTGATTCAGATTTGACTGCAGACTCAAGAGATAAATAAAATAATTAAAGCCTCGATGGAAAAAAATCATCTCTATGGGGTAAGCAATATCTTTAATTATCCCATTTATTTATTTTTTATTTTAATTTTTATACTCTTACAAGTCCTTTATAAACAACTCTTTATTTTTACAGGAGTTTTTGCAGGATTTTGATCCTTGGGATGTGCCTACGGAGGTCGGTGTTGGTACCAGTGTCGTTGCTACACTGACACAACATCATACGGGACACCCCCTAGGGTTGGTTTCAATTTCAATTCTACGCCATTCACTCAGATCGATACATCCCCGGGTTCGTTGTCAGTACTACACCTGGCCCTGACCAACACATGACAAAATGTGCACAGGATGTTGTGGATGCAGAACATGACATTGCACATTTTGAAGCATGCTTTCCTGGATCTTCCTGTGTCACTAGCACGAGAACACTACCGATTACTATTTTGGTAAACAATGAGCTCATCCTTATGAAAATAGAAAAGATTCCAGGTGTTCAAGAAGTGCTTTAATTATTATGTACACTATAATTGAAATTTACATATAATGTGTGATTATTTTAACTAATGATAATATTGTTTTGTAGGAAGTGATACATTTTATAAACACTTGAATGGCCCAACCTTGGATATATTTGGGCCCACGATATGCATAAGGTGGAATTCCCAAATTTCCAAGTTAAAAGATGAACGCATTAACAAGTTGGTTGACATGTTTGATGAGAGTTCCTTCAACAAATATGGAGTCTCCTCAAAATAAGGCGCATATTTAAAATATCTACAGGACGAATATAGGGTTAATTTGAAAAATAACCCTAAGTATGAGTGTCCTCCAATGATTCCTAAGAGGGAGTGGAAGGCCCTATAGGAATATGCAAAGGAGAAGATGCTCTAAAAAGAAGGAAAGACACCACCCAAATCAGAAAGGTATGCAACACTTATAATAATGTACTTATGATGCTTTATCGTCATTGCAACATCTAATTACATATTTGAAACTTTTCAATACATGCTCCAAAACACATCCAAAGCCACCAATCCCACAATAGAAAAACATGGGCAACACAAACTTGTCTTGGGAGGTTACTCGAAACTGGTCGTATGAAATGTAGGTATAAAAAAATCAATTGCATCCAAATAATATATTGTTAACAATTTTAATTTAATTGCACAAAAGAAGTAAAATTGATGTTTTTATGTAAAATTACAGGGCTTGGAGTTCAAACAAGATCCAATAGAGGAAGACCTGAATCTTGCTTTCAAGAATGGATATGAAGTTGTGGTTGAATGCAAACATTTTTTTGGGGAAACACAACCTTTTGGCACTCAAATTGACACACAGGTAAATAAATTCAATGGAGATTATTTATAATTTATTACTTGTACACTCTATTGATTATCATTTGTGGCCATAAAGTAATGTGTTTGTTTTTTTTAAGCAGACAACCAACGAAGAAACAAGTGTCCCCACTAGCGAAACACAACCTAGTGACGATGGAGTGCCACCCATTGAAGGTGGTGTGCAGCTTGGTACTAGAGGTATTTCATGTGATATAAAAATGTAGTATGGATTACAATTAAAAATATTTAATTGCAAATGGTGTATTAATTATAACCTTTCATGGTTCAACTCCAGAGCATGTAGAGGATGAGGCTAGACAAGAAGAGGAACATGGCCACATTCGAAACTAATTTTGTTTCCTATGCTACTCAAAAAGGTAAATAACACTCTAATGCTCTTTTTATTAATGAAATAATTGTAAGAATAATAACAAAAAATATCAACTTAACATTTCTTTCTTATTCCAGCTGATGATCCATGCCCCCCCTTGCAGCAACCTGGACACCATGAGTACATGAGAAAGTCATCAATAAGACATGTAGAGGCCAGAACAACTGAAGGGGAAAATAGAATTGACAATGTCATTTCTGAATTCATTTCAAAAATAAAGAAACCAAAAAAGAAATGATTGTACTAATTATATAATTAGAAACATCATGTACCATATTGTGAAAACATATTTTTGATGATAAAATTTACTGAGATGAATTATTTTGTGTCTATGATAAATGAATGAATGAATGATTGCTATATGTTTCTTTATGCACAAAACCACATATGTTTCTTTATGAATTTGTTGTTTTGATAGTGTCTATGCATGAATCTTAATATGTTGCTTTCAACTATTTTCTAGTATATATATTGGGTACTAGGGAATTGGGAGTGATGTGATGGGGGGAGTGGTCATAAGAGCTTCCATCTTCACGTGGTTGGCCATGTTCAATAGAGAATAAATTAGGATTTGGATAATCTTGGAGAAAACCTCCCATGATCCAATAGAGCAACATCAAAATCATTGTTGACTTCGATGTTGCTTCGTCAAATCGAGGGAGGTTTGCTCCAAGATTAGAATACTCCAATAAATTATTCTCGAAACCAAGAGGAGCTCATTCAGGTGTTCATGCACTCAAGTCTTTTTAATTATTATTTAGTCATAAAAATGTTTGTTAATTTATTTTATTATTTTGTTGTTTCTTTAAGTGTTGGAAAAACTAGTAGAACAACTACTTGAGAAGATCTATTGGAGCAACATTAAACGAATATCATACGAGGAAAACCATTGAATATCCAGGTATTCAAGTATTTGAGCTCAATGATGTTTAGTTATTATTCAGTCATTTAACCTATTATTGTATTTGAAAAATGCAGGTCTGAAGGGAAGTCACCTCCATGATCCACATCGTATCTTTGACAAGGTTTCTACTGCCCATGTTTTTCTAGTCTTGCCTTGGTTGTTTTTGACATGTCTGGGAGCCTACTAAAACAAACCAAGGAAAGACTAGAAAACATGGGGAAAACATGAATCTTCATGAAGACTGGACAACTTTATGGAGAAGATTGGACATGGAACATCCTGAACACACTCTGATGGGAAATTGGCTCTATTTCAGGTTCTATGATGGAGGACCAAGTATACTATGTTTGTCGCAAATTTCATTCCTAGTCTTTTATAGTTTTTTATTGGGTTTTCTATCCCTATTCATATTTATTGACTCGATGCTTATTATTTCTACAACTAGATGATCATGTCCTATGTAGAGGCAATTGTTTTATCGATTATTGCATATCATAAACTATATTAGTTTGTTGGAATAGGTTATGGATTGATGCATAATGTGTCTTGTGTTTTGATGGTGGGTTGTTTTTTAGTTGATTGGAATTACACCATTTGATACCATTTCTTTTAATTTGAAAGAAATATACTTGTGTGTAAACTAGATGGCAAGGAATATTCTGTTAAGCCCTAATATTGGCCCATTACCCCTTAATTGGGGCATATTATATTAGTAATGTTATTTTATTTATGTCGGCTTTAGGCCATTAGTTGTAATTATACCTCCTAGTCTCCTATATATACCAAGGAGACATTTTCATTTTGAATCATCTTGTACTTGAACATTTAAGTGGGGTAAAAGGAGGTTGCCCCCTCGAAGAGGCTTATTACCTGAAATTATCTCTTTTTCAAGGTGTTGAGTACTTTTCCTGAGGTTTTACTATGCTATATTGATGTTTGGTTCTTAACATATGGTATCAAAGCTCAAGGTTTTGGGGTTTCACTGCTACATCTGAGACACCGTGGCATTTTCGCTATAATTTTTTTTATACAATGTTTCAAAAGGAACAGATTGGAGGATATTTATAAGACAGATCAAGGTACATTGGGTTGAAAATTCATCTCCTGAGGCCTTATAATTTTGGAGATACATCCTGTACAAGATAGGGTTCTGGAATCATCTGGAAATGAGTCATTGCAGAATTTTTGCTATAAAAACTTTTTTGTAACGTTTAAGACCCTAAAATTCGAAGACCATTTACAGAAATTAGTAAGGTATCTGTGGTAAAAATTTCAGATTCTGGGTCTTCTTAAATTTATATATACACCTTTTGTAAGATAGGGTATCTGACTAGTCCTATTGACTAGTCTCAAGAAGGTGTTCCAGGTAAAACAATCATAACTTCGTGCTAGAGTATCCAAATTGAGTGGGACTGGTTGCATTGGATCATGGACAATCTGTATTATTTTGGGTGAGAGTTTTAGAAGTTTATATCAATTATTTTGTGCGGGGAATTCTATACAAGTGAGATCTCCTAGAAAGGACAAAAATTGGCAAGTTGTGAGGAAGTTACTGTAAAATCCACTTGGCACATCAAATTTTGATCAGACCTGTGGCATTGCAGAGAAGAAATATTAGAGAACTACCTAAAAGAAAGTTTCATACCCAGAAGGGCTGAAACTTGGGAGATAAAACAAAATAAATATTGTCTAACAGAACCGCCTCAAAATCAAGATTCAAAAGTGATATTTGGCCAACATGCCACCAAAAAAGGGACCTTCTACACCAAATAAGCCTCCATAAAATCCTAATTGGACTCTTGATGAAGGTGAAGAAATGTGTAGGGACATAAATGAACTACAAAAGAAGATGGATTCAATGGAAGCTCAGTTGGATACTAAGATAGATTCAATGGAAGCTAAGTTGGATACTAAGATGGATTCAATGGAAGCTAAGTTGGATACTAAGATGGATTCAATGGAAGCTAAGTTGGATACTAAGATGGATTCAATGGAAGCTAAGTTGGATACTAAGATGGATGGCTTAAAAGGGGAGATTATGGAAGTATTGAGAAATTTTGTAACAGAGAAGACACCCAAAACTGAAAATGCATCTCATGAAATTGATGATGAGGACACAAGGAAGGTGAATCAAGAATGGAGAAACTCCAACTTTGGTTTGAAGACCAACCATGTTCCTAAGATTGATATGAGGAAGTTTGATGGCAAGGAC
>JASDQU010012045.1:27426-43305 GCA_032191745.1 Picea mariana
CCTCCCTAAGTGGTTCTTATATGCACACAGTATCACCCCCACCGCATGTCAATTATGTGGTGTTGTCTCCCATGCCCTCAACTTCCGATGATTTAGATACGGTAGTTGACCTAGTGATCTCTTCGGTAGGGCTATTGGAGCCTGATCTCTTTACCCCTGTTGCGACCCTCGACATGTGTTCCTTCCCGAGTGATTATCTTCCATCCAATGAAGATCTCCTGGAAGCCATGACCAAGTTTTGTCCCTTGACATGGTATCCTTCCAGATCATTATCCTCTTGGAAGCCATGATCAAGAAGCAGGTCACAAGCATAGTTTCTCTTCTCTATGGAACGCTCGTTAAAAAATGAAATAGTGGTCCTGAGCATAGTTCTTTTCCTGTGTCAAGCTCGTTAAAAAATGAAACAGTCACCTCTCTTGAACCTTCTTTTCATCCACCCTTCTCCTTTTTCTCATCTACTAGAGAAATTGGTGATGACCTCAGAGCCGGTGAATGAATTGACGCTTGGAGGGCGTGTCTCCAGCCTTTGATGATCTTTCTGGAGTTAAGCCACTAGCTTTCAAGCTGGGGGCATATCGAGCTTAGTCTTTGTTCTTTCTCGTGCTCGTAAATACATGAGAATGCATCTGGGTAGAATTTTATCTCTTTTTTCAGACCTGTATGGATACACAAAAAAGGAACCCCCTGGAGTCTTATTTAAGCTCTTTTCAGACTCTCTAAACATGAAAATATTGCCGAGTTATCTTGCTTCCTTTTCCACTTGTTAAACGGTTTGAAAGGTCGTCTTTCGAGTGATAATTTATCTCTTTTTCGGCCTCGTGAGACTAACATTACGAAAAAGGACAACACTAGAGTCATCTTTAAGTTCTTTTCAGACTCTCTAAACATGAAAATATTACCGAGCGACCTTATTCTTTTCACGCTTGTTAAAGTATTTGAAGAAAACGTCTGTTGAGCGATAGTTTATCTCTTTTTTGATCTCATCGGATTACTTTGCAAAAAAAGGAACTGAGAGAGTTATCTTTTAAGTATTTTTCCAGACTCTATAATCATGAAAAACCTTTGAGTTTTCTGTCTTTGGACTCGCTAAACAAAACATCGACAGGCCCATATGGGATCGAACCCTTACTTCTTCCAGTTCGTTAAATAAAGGAAGAGGAACTTACCGAAGGTGAGTTTTATCGAGCATGTGTTATCCTCCTCGAGCTCGTTAAATTAAAAAGAGGTACTTGTCTATCTAGATGGGGGAAAAAATTGAAAGAAGCAAGCCAAGAAGTTCTATGAGAACATTACCAAGCAACTCTTAGAGTCGCCCTTGAACATGGCACTTTGTCTTTGCACACATATTAATCTGATGAACCTCTGCACTGAACCAACCCTCTAAGTTTTTCTTACTCCTTTGGGTCACTCGACGAAAGTCACAGTATCCACTACATTATCATGTTTTGGTCCATGTCACGTTTCTGTTGTTGTGCCTTAGTGTTCAAGGGAATTATCCGCCTCGAGATTAAACCATCAGAAATATCTTGTCTCAATACCCGTTTCAGTCCATGTTCATTTGATCTACCAATTACATCTCTGTGTCCATTTTGTGTCGTTGATGGGGGATGCATCAAGGCCCTCCTTCGATGAGTCTATTCCTGTCGACTTCAACACATTATCCAGGGACTAGACTTAGAAACCAATTAGTACTTTGGGACCTGCATGCCTCAATGGCAGGCCTCCTCACATTCGAAAATGGGTTTACATCATTGACCTCTGATCGGATGATTCCATGGATGTTTGACTTCATCTCATCCATTCACATTCGTTGGAATGTACTAGAGTACCTTGGGAATCATTGACATTAATGGTGATTTCTCTCGTGCTTGTTAATGGTTTACATCATTGACCGGTAATCAAGTGGTTTCTGCCATGTTCGACATCAGGACATCTATTCACATGGTTAGATTTGTACTACATCGAGATCAGTAAGAAGACCCTGGGTTGAGTGATCACTTCGATATGTACTTTGCCCAGGTTGCGATGGAGTTTCTCTTGAACAATGACACATATATTATTACATAGATCTACTTTGTATTGGTCGTGGTTATGTATTGTCATCTCATAGATCCACTGTGTATTCTTCGTGGCTACGATCAGTTTAGGTCATGGGAGTATAGATCCACAGTGTATTTTCAGTGGCTATACCTTTTTATCAACACAATTATGGATCTGCAGTGTATTTTATGGAGGCCATACCTTGCAAGTCCGTATCACCCAAGCATAGGTATGCCTGCCTTGGGTTTGAAACATGTCATAATATTTGTTGGATGTTTATGTGCAGCTTTTTTCAGGTTCTCTGCATCTATACCCTTGCTTGAAAGTCTACAAAGCATTTCAATTATCAGTTCTCATCTTCTAACTTCATACTTTGGGGGGCAATCTGTTACACATCGAAATTACTCACTTCAATAGTGTCGCAAGTGTCGTCATTATAAGTGTCACAAGTGTTGCATTTTGCTCACAAGTGTCGCAAGTGTCAAAGAAAGCATACTGCCATGATGCCTATGTCATGCCTATAACGACATGAGAAGGACACTTGAAACACCTCAAACATCTGATTTGGAAGAAGAGAAATGAGTCAACAGGCTTATGAACCTCTTGCTATCTGAAAGCACCCAAAAAATTGAGTTTTTGGAGCGGAGAGCTCCCCTATACCTCTCTCAGGAGTGTTGGCGCCCCCTATAAGCTATCAGGGAGTGTTATAACACTCCTTTGCCCTTTTGCAGGAGTGCTCCTACCCTCAGGAGTGTTGGCACTCCCCTATACACTACTAGGGAGCGTTATAACGCTCTGAGTGCCCTTTTGAGGGAGCGCTACCTATTCAGGGTAGCAGTTGATTTGTTGAGAAGAATGGGGGAAGGATCTTTTCACTCTTAGAAGGTAGTTGGATTTGAATCCTCAATCAAGCCATGATCTTAGGGTAGATCTCTAATTGAAGGAGGAAAATCCTCAACTCACCCCAAAGATATCTCAAGTTGTTGAGCCTCTCCAAGGCTATATAAGCAAGCTTTCTCATGGCGAAAGGGGAGCTGGAAATGGAGAATTACACCAAACTTATGATCTCATAAGTGGTACTGGAACAAAGATAATTTGGAAGCAAGAGACCTATGATCTCATAGGGAACAATTAGTGAAGCTATCATCACTTTAATCGTGGATCTTTCGAGCAAGGGTTAGACAAGGAGGACTTGGAAGAACTATTGCATTCCATCTACGACTGTAAGTAATGTTTTGTCCTCATTAATATGATTTGTTTGGCCAATTTCTTTCTAATTTGTGTTCAATCTCACATGAATTTGTCTCTAAGTAGATAGATCTATTTCAGACTAATCTTGATAGAGTAGGAAGTGGTCGTACTTTGTTTGTCTACATGATTCATCGAGGAGCGAAAGATTGGAGCTTAACTCGAGTCATGTAGGGACAAACATTGATTAAAGGTACTTATTTTATCCTTCCTCCTCACACACTAGTCCACCTAGATCTAAAAGGAAGTCAGTGACCATGATAAGCACTTTCTGTCTTAGAGTTAAGAGTCTAGCTCTTTGAGGAGATCTATCTGTCCGCGGGGAGATTTTCCTTCAACAGGCACCCTAGCCCATCCAAGCAGTGTCTACAATGCCCTTGATAAGTGAAACACCAGGAACAGGTGATAAGCCCACATAGTTACACCAGATCACAAAGAAAGTTGAAGCTCGCCTTCGATGAGCTCATGAAGACATAGCACAAGCCACCAGGCTTTGGCACAAGAACAAAGTGCACACAGAGAACAATGGAGGAAGGCAGAATAGGAGTAGCTTACCTTACAAGCAAAGTGGGAGGAGGAAAAAACACAGTTACAACAGAGCAAGGACCATTTGCTAGAAGAGAAACTTGAAGTACATGAAAGGATTCACAAAGAACTTCGCTCTGTGACGATTATAGAAGTGAAGATGGAAGACCGTCTTCCACAGCAGGTGACCCAACTGGAAGAAGTAATCCAACAACTCCAACAATGCATCATGGATCTGGAGCTCTACACCATACCTGAGACACCCCAAGAGATAAGAGATCTAAGAGAGGCCACTGCTCGAAGCACAGTCGACTGGTTAAAAACCTTGGCTTTGGAATGTAGGCAACTAAGCACTAGAAGCGCACAAACTTATGAAACCCTCGCAGAGAGTCCATAATTGTAGACATTGGAGGCACAACTCCATGAAGAAAAGTATCATGCAGATGTACTACAAGCGCAACTGAAGTCTATGACCCCAGTCAAAAGAATGAAGAGGTTTGTAGAACAACACACAACCCAACAATAAGTACACATGCTGCAAAGTAAAGTGATGGAAGTATCTTAGAAACTGCAACCACTCTAAGAGAAGGCATGGAAACTATTTGTTGAACTTGAAATCCAAGGAGATGAACTCGAACAGGTTGTCATCACTGCACAACAACGCCTGGAAGGACCGCTCAATGACACAGTAATACAAGAATTTACAGAACAAGAGGATGTCGCACTGCAACAGGTCGAAGCAGCTTGAGCCAAGCTCGAGGCGTTCAAAGAAGAATTGATCAGACCTGAGTGACTCGAGACAAGTCACAGGTGAGTGTTGGGGGCCTGTTGGCCCTTGACCATTTTTGGGACTGCGACAACTTGCCAAGGATGGAGCGCAACGCGAAGCAGAAATTAAGGAAGAAAGACCTATTTTTGGGTCCATTTTAGGGTTTTGGGTTGATGTAACGGGAAAGGGATGTCGGCCCATGGGTTTACCCATGCTTATGCCCATTTCGTAATCTATAAATAGGCAATGTAAACAGAGAAGAAGAGAGAGTAGTACATCTATGTGATGTATAGCTAAAGGCTTAGTGCTAGTACTAGATCTCTGTGATTGGATGTATCTTGAAGTGCTCTGTGCATGAGATTGAGAAGCTAAGTGCAAGTTGTTGTAGATTTGTGTTGAAGTGCAAGGAAGAAGGATCTAGCGAGTTGCGCAGATCTTATGTTCTGTGCGAAGTAAGGATCATTAAAGCTCCGTGCTATAATTGCTTGACCAAGATAATATAAAGAAGACTTTGTGGACGTAGCCCCAGGGTGGGGGTGAACCACGGTAACTGTGGGTATTGTTCTTTGTTCTTCGATCTAATGTGTTGTTTCCTTTTGGCTAAGTGTTTGCTGTGATTAGTAGATCTAGTTATTCTTTGTGCTGATGATATATGAATGAATGTTAGATCTGATATAAAAGATGCTTAGTGCTTGATCTGTTGAACCTAACCTATATTTATGTGGCTAAGTACTGAACCATCTTTAGTATAAGTATTTACTGCGATGCTCTATGTTCTTTGTGAAGTACCATATAGGTTAAATATTAACGAATGATCTATGCTAAGTGCCCTGTAAAAGATATAATCACAGATCAGTGTCCCAGCTACGGTTGTAGACATCTGAGTCTAGCAACCACTCCTGCCTCTACCTTTGGTGAGACTTCATCTACTTCGTCGGTGTTGTTGAAAGGGTCAGTAGTTAGGGTTTTGTTGGTGCGCTCTTGAGTGTTGAACCCCGGGTTTGCCCCTGTGCCAACAAATATACAAAAAATATGTGAAGATATGGCATGGCTGCAAATTATATACAACTAAAAGATAATGATCAAAATAAAGGAGCATCTATGTATATTGAAATAATGTCAAAAGAAACGGGGAATATTGCAGGGTTTATAAACAGTACATGACTCGTGACCACAAATAAGCAACCCAATTGTGTATTTGATGGGCATGAAGGAAACCGTGTATTCGTATGTGCAATAAAATCAATAATTGCAGGGGAAGAGTTGTTGATTTATTACAATTTGAATCGAGTAGATACAAATGTTTCTATTAAGGGGGCAATACGTATACTATCTTACCCAACCTATAAGAAATGACTCTTATATTTTATGATTATCATTTACTATAATATACTGTCACACATATTGTAAGTTAAGGAAACATTTTAATATGTTATGGTTCTTATATTGTGGCAGGGTGATCAGTGTCGAAGAGCACCAACCCTTTCTTGTGTCTCAATAAGAATTAACAAAAAAATGTTCAATAACTTTCATGAAAAGTAGACCAAATCCAAATTCCTAACACCTTTCCATAATAATATCCCATGAGATCCCATGAAACATTGTATAATTTAAATGTAAAATCATTTAGACTCAAGGATTTTGTTGGTCATATTTAACAAGGCATCATAAAAATCATCCATTGTTAATGACTGATCGCACAAGCCTAGTAGTTTCTAACAACCCAAAGTCTACAATAAACAATGTACACACCAATCACTCCTTATTTTCTTTATTCACTCTTTACTTTGATGTTTTTAGCATGTCATGTTTTTGTTCCACGCCTATTCATGAACCATCTTTATTTCGCATACATTTGATTTTTTCTTTTTTCTATTTCTTATATTCACATTGCATTGTTGGCAACACCATTGTCCTAGGGTGATAGAGGGAAGAACAAAACCTTAGAGCAGTCCAAAAATCCCGCGAAGGAAGTGTTTTCCAATGAATAATTTGTTTCTTCCACCAACCTAGTGCAAACAATAAGGAATCTTGTGAGAAAATCAAACATCAAACTCACTTTTTTGATTCAGATTTGACTACATACACAAGAGATAAATGAAATAATTAAATCCTTGATGGAAAAAATTCATCGCTATGGGGTAAGCAATATCTTTAATTATCCTATTTGTTTATTTTTTATTTTAATTTTTATACTCTTACAAGTCCTTTATAAACAACTCTTTATTTTTACAGGAGTTTTTGCAGGATTTTGATCCCTGGGATGTGCCTACGGAGGTCGGTGTTGGTACCAGTTTTGTTGCTACAACGACACAACATCATACGAGACACCCCCTAGGGTTGGTGTCAATGTCAATACTACGCCATTCACTCAGATCGATACATCCCCAGGTTCATTGTCGGTACTACACCTGGCCTTGACCAACACATGACAAAATGTGCATAGGATGTTGTGGATGCAGAACATGACATTGCACATTTTGAAGCATGCTTTCCTGGATCTTCCTGTGTCACTAGCACGAGAACACTACCGGTTACCATTTTGGTAAGCAATGAGCTCATCCCTATGAAAATAGAAAAGATTCCAGGTGTTTAAGAAGTGCTTTAATTATTATGTACACTATAATTGAAATTTACATATAATGTGTGATTATTTTAACTAATGATAATATTGTTTTGTAGGAAGTGATACATTTTATAAACACATGAATGGCCCAACCTTGGATATATTTGGGCCCACGATATGCACAAGGTGGAATTCCCAAATTTCCAAGTTAAAAGATGAACGCATTAACAAGTTGGTTAGCATGTTCGATGAGAGTTCCTTCAACAAATATGGAGTCTCCTCAAAATAAGGCGCATATTTAAAATATCTATAGGACAAATATAGGGTTCATTTGAAAAAGAACCCTAAGTATGAGTGTCCTCCAATGATTCCTGAGAGGGAGTGGAAGGCCCTACAGGAATATGCAAAGGAGAAGATGCTCTAAAAAGAAGGAAAGACACTACCCAACTCAGGAAGGTATGTGACACTTATAATAATTTACCTATGATGCTTTATTCTCATTGCGACATCTAATTACATATTTGAAACTTTTCAATACAGGTTCCCAGACACATCCAAAGCCACCAATCCCACAATAGAAAAACATGGGCAACACAAACTTGGCTTGGGTGGTTACTCGAAACTGGTCGTATGAAATGTAGGTATAAAAAAATCAATTGCATCCAAATAATATATTGTTAACAATTTTAATTTAATTGCACAAAAGAAGTAAAATTGATGTTTTTATGTAAAATTACAGGGCTTGGAGTTCAAACAAGCTCCAATAGAGGAAGACCTCAATCTTGCTTTCAAGAATGGATATGAAGTCGTGGTTGAATGTAGAAAAATATTTGGGGAAACACAACCTTCTGGCACTCAAATTGACACACAGGTAAATAAAATCAATGGAGATTATTTATAATTTATTACTTGTACAATCTATTGATTATCATTTTTGTCCATAAAGTAATGTGTTTGTTTTTTTTAAGCAGGCAACCAACGAAGAAACAAGTGTCCCCACTAGCGAAACAAAACCTAGTGATGATTGAGTGCTACTCATTGAAGGTGGTGTGCAGCTTGGTACTGGAGGTATTTCATGTGATATAAAAACGTAGTATGGATTACAATTAAAAACATTTAATTTCAAATGGTGTATTAATTATAAGCTTTCATGGTTCAACTCCATAGCATGTAGAGGATGAGGATAGACAAGAAGAGGAACATGGCCACATTTGAAACTAATTTTCTTGCCTCTGCTACTCAAGAAGGTAAATAACACTCTAATGCTCTTTTTATTAATGAAATAATTGTAAGAATAATAACAAAAAATATCAACTTAACATTTCTTTCTTATTGCAGCTGATGATCCATGCCCCCCCTTGCAGCAACCTTGACACCATGAGTACACGAGAAATTCATCAATAAGACATGTAGAGGCCAGAACAACTGAAGGGGAAAACGGATTTGACAATGTCATTTCCGAATTCATTTCAAAAATAAAGAAACCAAAAAGAAAATGATTGTACTAGTTATATAATTAGAAACATCATGTACCATATTGTGAAAACATATTTTTGATGATAAAATTTATTGAGATGAATTATTTCGTGTCTATGATAAATGAATGAATGATTGCTATATGTTTCTTTATGCACAAAACCGCATATGTTTCTTTATGAATTTGTTGTTTTGATAGTGTCTATGCATGAATCGTAATGTGTCGCTTTCAACTATTTTCTAGTATATAGATTGGGTACTACGGAATTGGGAGTGATGTGAGGGGGGGAGTGGTCATAAGAGCTTCCATCTTCACGTGGTTGGCCATGTTCAATAGAGAATAAATTAGGATTGGGATAATCTTGGAGAAAACCTCCCATGATCCAACAGAGCAACATCAAAGTCATTGTTGACTTCGATGTTGCTTCGTCAAATCGAGGGAGGTTTGATCCAAGATTAGACTACTCCAATAAATTGTTCTCAAAACCAAGAGGAGCTCATTCAGGTATTCATGCACTCAAGTCTTTTTAATTATTATTTAGTCATAAAAATGTTTGTTAATTTATTTTATTATTTTGTTGTTTCTTTAAGTGTTGGATAAACTAGTAGAACAACTACTCGAGGAGATCTATTGGAGCAACATTAAACAAATATCATATGAAGAAAACCATTGAATATCCAAGTATTCAGGTATTTGAGCTCAATGATGTTTAGTTATTATTTATTCATTTAACCTATTATTGTATTTGAAAAATGCAGGTTTGAAGGGAAGTCACCTCCATGATCCACATCGTATTTCTGACAAGGTTTCTACTGCCCATGTTTTTCTAGTCTTGCCTTGGTTGTTTTTGACATGTCTGGGAGCCTACTAAAAGAAACCAAGGAAAGACTAGAAAACATGGGAAAAAAATGAATCTTCATGAAGACTGGACAACTTAATGGCGAAGATTGGACATGGAACAACCTGAACACACTCTGATGGGAAATTGGCTCTATTTCAGGTTCTATGATGGAGGACCAAGTATACTATGTTTGTCGCAACTTTCATTCCTAGTATTTTATAGTTGTTTATTGGGTTTTCTATCCCTATTCATATTTATTGACTTGATGCTTATTATTTCTACAACTAGATGATCATGTCCTATGTAGAGGCAGTTGTTTTATCAGTTATTGTATATCATAAACTATATTATTTTGTTGGAATAGGTTATGGATTGATGCATAATGTGTCTTGTGTTTTGATGGTGGGTTGTTTTTTAGTTGATTGGAATTACACCATTTGATACCATTTCTTTTAATTTGAAAGAAATATACTTGTGTGTAAACTAGATGGCAAGGAATATTGTCTACTATTATACATTAATTGATATCATTTTATTGGTGGATTCAATGTGCCTTTTTGCATCTTGCCTTGTATATAAACACTTTTTTTGTGAACATGGTGTGATTGTGTCGTTTTATATTGAACTTGAATTTATAGTTATGTGGCTTAGCTCTCTTATAGCATGAACTTTAACAAAGATAAATTATTTGACTTAGCTTTCTTGTTGACTTGGTTTTCATGTCAAGAATTTTTTTTTTTTTTTTTGTGGTGCCCTCTTTCAACTACACTTTTATTCATGTCTAGTAAAAGCATACAATGCAGTTTTTTTTAATGATGGCATTTATTTCTTTCTTCTATGATTCCTTTAGATTCTAGATGGAATCAACCATTGCAAAAAGGAAATAAACACTAAGTGTTCACATGTCCTCACATAAGTCATCCCATTATACAAGTATTCTTAGTGCATTTACAACTTTGTGAAGGAAAATTTTTCTTCATCTATTTATTATTGCACCTCATAATAGGAATTTCACAGACTCAACCACTCATTGAGTTAGAGATAACATCCATTTGACCATTATAGTGCAACATTTTCACCTTGTTCTATGCTTTGAGAGAGGATCCAAAATCCAATAAGGAAAATTACTACTCGAATTTTGATCAGAATGGCTCAATATACTTCTATGAGAGATACTACTTTGCAATGTTGTGATGATGGTTTTCCAGCTCTGCACCATCTATGTGATATGAGTCATTTTTTCATCTAAGTTTCCTATTTCCCCATTGAGATTGACAATTCCTTCTTTGAGCTCTTCAATTCCTCTTTTCAAATTGTTTTCCATATCCTTTGTTTTGGATCAAGTCTTTATCACAAACAATGTAAAAAATTCATCTAATTATGTGTAAAATGATATGCCAATTTGATTTGGATGGAGAGTGCACTACTGAGAATTAGAAAATTCACATGATCTAAGTGTAGTTATAGATGGTTTCATGTAGAGATCATCACAACCAACTATGGCACCTCCTAAGTATAGAATGTGCATAATGTACATGCAACTTTCAATAACATACATGTGCATACCTCAACAACCTCATGCACACAATTGTCAATATTCCCTACATGTGCCCTTAGCCAAGAATGTTGAAAGTGACAACAATTTGAACACACCTAGAACTATTGTGGAAGACTAATTATTTGTGTAATCAAGTGTCAACGCTCCAGTATAAATACTTGTATATACATCTTATTTCTCTCTTATATATTTTTAGTCATCTAGCACACATTATTTCACCTCACACTTATTATAATAACTTTGAAACATAGGCTTTCTCAACCTCACATTACTTGCTGGTTGTAATACCATATGTGATTTCCTTATTTGATTATAATGGAAAAGGCTTATGCTATATCTCTGTTTCCAATATGAATGTGTATTCCATATGTTAGCTTACTTGGTTTTTTTTCATATTCATGGTTGTTTAACAACTTTGAACTCTCCTAGGTTTGTGGTTGTTCTCTACACCAAACATCTTGGGAACATTAGGTGTTGATCACTGACAATGCTTGGTTGATCATACACAATGTTATGAAAATGGCATCATTGATTAACTTATCAACCTACACACACACACATGCAGTTGGCATGATAGATTGGACAACAACGTGACTCCATGCTTGTATTAATAGTGTAATCTACAACAAAAAATATGAATAACATGAAGCTTCAACAACTAAGTAATCCAAGTGACCCCAATTGCAATGTCATAAGAAATATTTAATGTCTAGCTAAGGGAATACAAAGCATTTCATTTCCCATTTATTTATATTCCACATTTTACATTATTTTACATAAATTTAGAGCAAAGTATGAGAAAAAGTTGTAGAAGACAACATGTCATGATTGTTTTTATTTCATTCACCAATCCATTGAGTTTCCCAATTGCACCAACATGCTATGAACTAATCTATTTTTGAATGTCTATGAGGTAGCACAAAAAACTATTAGCACGACCAAATTTCCTCACTTGAAAATAGGTTTCAATGCTAGACTACATGACCAAAATATTATCACATCTACAACACATCATTTTCTATTACTTCAATCATTAGCATGGATTGATCATTGTAATGTGTATTCTATGTGACTTATCCTTCTACATTATTCCACACCTTGGGTAAAATTATCAATATGTATGCCCATACTTACACAAATTCAGATTGAACTTCCTTAACGCGACTCCAACTTTCATGGACTTGCCAATATCTAAACTTCTTCAAGTCAAACATGCCACTCTTGTGTCTAAGTGGAAGCCTACTTATGTCTTAGGTTTTCAAAATAAATAAAAATAATGGATGGTTGTGAGAAGATCATGTATCCACAGGTTTATTTCATTGAAGGTTGGATTAACACTAAGTAATATTGGTTTAATAACAAAAAATGTATACACCCAAGTTTGCACTCTTGTTTTCTAATTTGTACATCTAGTTTTTCACATTTTAGGTAGAAACTTCACGGAGTTGCAATGTGTTATTAGTAGCGAAATAATGAAAATAGTTTGTGATCTATGTTTGGGTAAGGATTTAGTGGAAAATTCTACTATTTCCACTAATAAAACATTTTTACTTTCATTCTAGGTGGTTGAAGAATTGGATAGGCCTTGCATGATATAGAGATTGTAGGATTTCTTCAAATTCTTTCCTAGGCAAAAGTTCTAGCATGGACTTAACAAAGATAAAGGCTCTACAATTTTATGTCTTATTATTCATGAATTTTTAGTTGCTTGCTAGATGGTTGAATAATTGAATAGGCCTTTGCATGACATAGATATTATATATTTTCTTCAAATTATTCCCCTGACACAAGATTTAGCACCGACTTGATAAAGATAATGGTTCTACAATTTTATGTCCTATTATTTCTAAATTTCAAGGTTATGTATGACTTGATATAGTCCTAAGATTTAAGATATGAATTGTCAATTAGTGGAATTAAGTTGGTATTTTGTGTCATTAAGTTGAGTTTATATGAAATAATACCGAGCCAACCTATCCCCTTAACAAAAGTGATGGGTGATGATCTTGGTAATTTCCCTATTTTTCTCATCAATTTTGCCTCTTTTAGTTTCTAAATTTGAGACTTTCACCTTTCACCTTTCACCTTATTCTTTTTTAATTAAATTCATGCATCTTATGACCCTTCGGATGTTACACATTTATGTTGAGAATTTCATGTCTAAATGAATGATTTTGCTAGAGATGAGGGTAGAATGCATGAATTATGTGTTGGAACGATGATTAAAAATGATGTTCTGGGTTACAGATTGGTTCCGTTCTTTGATCTAGATGAATGTTTTTTACAGTTAGAAGAGTTACAATCAACTTTGTCATATGACAGTGTGGTATGAGTTTCTCAATCAACATGCTTATATGTTTTGTTTACAAGTTCAATTGATGATGGGGAAGTTGCTGTCAACTTCCACAAAAATGTCGATGAACCATTCTCTTCTACATGTTGATGAGTTGGCATGATGCTTTGGAGGAAAATTGTTTTTGAATGCACATGTTTAAAAAGAAGGTTAAATATTTTCATATGTAACTCTCCTATAATTATAGTAGTGCACATATCGAGGGATAATTCCAACTAATTTGGGATAGTTGAAGCACTATGTATCTTATAGAATTGTTTCCTCGATTTGAGGAATGAATTACTCATTTTCTCTACATGATTGTAAATAAAATAATTTAAGGAGATAAAGGGGTGATATGGGGACCCCCCCCCCCTTAATATGGGTCTAGCGACTAGGTAGAGTGTTGACACCTTAAAAGATAGAAACACTTCTATTCTACCCCAAATCCAACAAAAACCTAATGATATTTAAGGAAAGGGAGAAAATATCGAAATGTGTACCTTAAGTCCTTTTGTCTGTTGAATATCCCTTCATGTTGCTGTCCATTCCAAGATTGCAGGCCTCCTCCCAAAGCTGTCCTGAAACAAATTCATAGAACAAACTATTACAACATATGCATAACTACCAAGATCATCTAAAGGGTCAGATATTCATGAAAAAAATCCATAAACATAAACATAAAAACATAAATACCTGGACAAGAAGTTTCTCTTTTATTGATAACAAGATTGAAATTTACAACCTGAATCTTGCCGACATCGCTCCATGAACCTCACCTGGGTTCCTCTACTTTGACTACAAGTGCATTATTCCCAATATGGTATCCTCACAACCAACATGCCAATATAGGGTAAAGGGATGGATTGTGTAAAGGAGGATTACTGGAAGGGAATGTTGAGGATGAAACTCAGAGAAGGATGCAAAAGGATTGGAATACAAGGGAGAAAATTTGGCAAAGTTCTCTTGCCTCTTTTTTGATATCTCCAAATGACCGCCCTAGGGCCCCTTTTATATGGAAACAAGATGGTTAATTCATTTTCACAAGGGATACAGGAGGTAAGATGGTTAGGCAACTTGACATAGCCCGCAAACTCCACCCGAAAGCGCAAAACATTTTTTTTTTGCAATTTTTTAGAGTATAAGT
This sequence comes from Picea mariana, assembly GCA_032191745.1. NCBI lineage: Eukaryota > Viridiplantae > Streptophyta > Pinopsida > Pinales > Pinaceae > Picea > Picea mariana. The sequence goes on from JASDQU010012045.1 coordinate 41,930, forward strand.
GGGCTTTCAGGCATGCACCTAGCGTATGTATGCATGCTGCATATGTAGTAGGGAGGGTACACCATGCCAAAATTTGTTTTTTAAAGAGGAATCTCAACAACAATGGTTGAAAAAGGAGTAAATGAATAGGCCAATGTCAAAAATGCATGATAGTGACATTTTGAGCTATAATAGATGCCCCCTAATGTGTGAGGTCCGAAGAGAAACTGATGGAAAAAATACATTATAACATATTTTTTGGACTTATGGGTTGACCTGGGTTCTACCTTAGTTCTCCAAAAACACCCTTATCACCATCGACCCTTCTGGTAAACCAAAAGGCTACGCCGCACACAGAGTGCACAATGCAGTATCACCCAAGATGGTTTATGGGGGACTTCAGGACGCATATGTCTATAGTCATGGAAGGGATTTGGAGATGTTATTTATACTTCTTATTTTTACTTAACCATGCATTCTATAATACTATTCATTAGATCCATTCATTCATTCATTTGCATATTTAATCTAGTGCAGGTTGTAAATAAATCATCCATTCATCTATCTAACCATTCAATGATGACTGCAGAAATAGTAACACATTAAAACACATTGCACACATGGTTTTACCATGGTTCACCCCCCCGGGGGCTATGCCTATAAAGATCTTCTGCTTATTTTCTTGTTCATCAAAAGGGTGTTGCACGCATTACATCATAGTAAAGAGTAGTGAAGCGGATGAGGATCACACCAAGCTCCACAACTTGCAACCTAACCCTCAACTACTTCGACCTCATCTAAGCTCTACAACTCTCAAAACAAACTTCAACTCACAAAAACTCCAAAACAGGTTCTCCAAAAACAGACAAGATACTTCTATGGATCAATAGATGATTATGCTGACTATCCTTCTCATGATGATATAATATATCTCATACCCCTTATTTATATTACAAAAGTGGGTTAGAAACCATTACAATCCATCCCAAAACCCTAACCCTTAACTAGGCTAGGTTTGTCCACATTTGTGTTGTATTTTCGCAAATCCTATCATGCGTGCTGCTTTTCCTCAAAATGTGGAGCACTCTCCTTCTTGGTCTGCTCTGCCTCACTTTTTGCGTTGTTCTTCAAACATTCCTGCTTCAACAGGCCCCCAACACTAACATGTGGCTCATCTCAGGCTACTTAGACTTAGTGCACCTTTTGCAGTGCTACCTCCAACACATGAAACTTCTTTCCTAATTCTATCGCTTTCTCTTTAGTCTCGATGCTCTTCCCTGCTAGTGTCTCCAAATCCTACGCTATTACGTGCTCTCTTAGCACTTATCTACTTTCTTCTAGCACTTGTTCCCATATTCCCTTGTCTTTTTGAAGCTCGTCTATCATTCCTTTGGCTT
>JASDQU010012045.1:52129-72255 GCA_032191745.1 Picea mariana
CCAAAATATTATCACATCTACAACACATCATTTTCTATTACTTCAATCATTAGCATGGATTGATCATTGTAATGTGTATTCTATGTGACTTATCCTTCTACATTATTCCACACCTTGGGTAAAATTATCAATATGTATGCCCATACTTACACAAATTCGGATTGAACTTCTTTAATGTGACTCCAACTTTCATGGACTTGTCAATATCTAAACTTCTTCAAGTCAAACATGCCACTCTTGTGTCCAAGTGGAAGCCTACTTATGTATTAGGTTTTCAAAATAAATAAAAATAATGGATGGTTGTGAAAAAATCATGTATCCATATATTTATTTCATTGAAGGTTGGATTAGAACTAAGTAATATTGGTTTAATAGTGAAAAATGTATACACCCAAGTCTGCACTCTTGTTTTCTAATTTGTACATCTAGTTTTTCACATTTTAGGTAGAAACTTCATGGAGTTGCAATGTGTTATTAGTAGCGAAATAATGAAAATAGTTTGTGATCTATGTTTGGGTAAGGATTTAGTGGAAAATTCCACTATTTCCACTAATAAAACATTTTTACTTGCATTCTAGGTGGTTGAAGAATTGGATAGGCCTTGCATGATATAGAGATTGTAGGATTTCTTCAAATTCTTTCCTTGGCAAAAGTTCTAGCATGGACTTAACAAAGATAAAGGCTCTATAATTTTATGTCCTATTATTCATGAATTTTTAGTTGCTTGCTAGATGGTTGAATAATTGAATAGGCCTTTGCATGACATAGATAATATATATTTTCTTCAAATTATTCCCCTGACACAAGATTTAGCACCGACTTGATAAAGATAAAGGTTCTACAATTTTATGTCCTATTACTTCTAAATTTCAAGGTTATGTATGACTTGATATAGTCCTAAGGTTTAAGATATGACTTGTCAATTAGTGGAATTAAGTTGGTCTTTTGTGTCATTAAGTTGAGTTTATATGAAATAATACCGAGCCAACCTATCCCCTTAACAAAAGTGATGGGTGATGATCCTGGTAATTTCCCTATTTTTCTCATCAATTTTGCCTCTTTTAGTTTCTAAATTTGAGACTTTCACCTTTCACTTTATTCCTTTTTAATTAAATTCATGCAACTTATGGCCCTTGGGATGTTACACATTTATGTTGCGAATTTCATGTCTAAATGAATGATTTTGCTAGAGATGAGGGTAGAATGCATGAATTATGTGTTGGAACGATGATTAAAAATGATGTTCTGGGTTACAGATTGGTTCCGTTCTTTGATCTGGATGAATATTTTTTACAGTTAGAAGAGTTACAATCAACTTTGTCATATGACAGTGTGGTATGAGTTTCTCATCAACATTCTTATATGTTTTGTTTACAAGTTCAATTGATGGACATGGGGAAGTTGTTGTCAACTTCCACAAAAATGTTGATGAACCCTTCTCTTCTACATGCTGATGAGTTGGCATGATGCTTTGGAGGAAAATTGTTTTTGTATGCACATGTTTAAAAGGAAGGTTAAATATTTTCATATTTAACTCTCCTATAATTATAGTAGTGCACATATCGAGGGATAATTCCAACTAATTTGGGATAGTTGAACCACTATGCATCTTATAGAATTGTTTCCTCGATTTGAGGAATGAATAACTCATTTTCTCTACATGATTGTAAATAAAATAATTTAAGGATATAAAGGGGTGATATGGGGACCCCCCCCCAATATGGGTCTAGCGACTAGGTAGAGCGTTGACACCTTAAAAGATAGAAACACTTCTATTCTACTCCAAATCCAACAAAAACCTAATGATATTTAAGGAAAGGGAGAAAATATCAAAATGTGTACCTTCAGTCCTTTTGTCTGTTGAATATCCCTTCATGTTGTTTTCCATTCCAAGATTGCAGGCCTCCTCCCAAAGCTATCCTGAAACAAATTCATAGAACAAACTATGAAAACATATGCATAACTACCAAGATCATCTAAAGAGTTAGATATTCATAAAAAAATTTCATAAACATAAACATAAAGACATAAATATCTGGGACAAGACGTTTCTCTTTTATTGATAACAGGATTGAAATTTACAACCTAAATCTTGCCGACATCGCTCCACGAACCTCACCTAGGTTCCTCCACTTTGACTCCAAGTGCATTATTCCCAATATGTTATCCTCACAGCCAACATGCAAACATAGGGTAAAGGGATGGATTGTGTAAAGGAGGATGACCGGAAGGGAATGCTGAGGATGAAACTCAGAGTAGGATGCAAAAAGGATTGGAATACAAGGGAGAAAATTAGGCAAAGTTCTCTTGCCTATTTTTTGATATCTCCAAATGATCGCCCTAAATCTCCTTTTATATGGATACACGATGGTTAATTCGTTTTCATAAGGGATACATGAGGTAAGATGGTTAGGCAACCTGACATAGCCTGTAAACTCCACCCGAAAGTGCAAAACTTTTTAATTTTTGAAATTTTTTAGAGTATACGTGGGCTTTCAGGCATGCACCTAGCGTATGTATGCATGCTGCATATGTAGTAGGGAGGGTACACCATGCCAAAAGTTTTTTTTTAAAGAGGAATCTCAACAACAATGGTTGAAAAGGGAGTAAATAAATATGTCAATGTCAGAAATGCATGATAGTGACATTTTGAGCTATAATAGATGCCCCCTAATGTGCGAGACCCGAAGAACAACTGATGGAAAAAATACATTATAACATCTTTGTTGGACTTATGGGTTGACCTGGGTTCTACCTTAGTTCTCCAAAAACACCCTTATCACCATTGGCCCTTCTGGTAAACCAAAAGGCTACACCGCACACAAAGTGCACAATGCAGTGTCACCCAAGATGGTTTATGGGGGACTGCAGAACGCGTATGTCTACAGTAATGGAAGGGATTGGGGGATGTTATTTATACTTCTTATTTGTACTTAACCATGCATTCTATAATAATATTCATTAGATCCATTCATTCATTCATTTGCATATTTAATCTAGTGTGGGTTGTAAATAAATCACCCATTCATCTATATAACAATTCAATGATGATTACAGAAATAGTAGCACATTAAAACACATTGCACACATGGTTTTACCATGGTTCACCCCCCTTGGGTCTATACCTATAAAGATCTTCTTATTTTCTTATTCATCAAAAGGGTGTTGCATGCATTACATCATAGTAAAGAGTAGTGAAGCGGACCAGGATCACACCAAGCTCCACAACTTGTGACCTAAACCTCAACTACTTTGACCTCATCCGAGCTCTACAACTCTCAAAACAGACTTCAACTCAAAAAAAATCCAAAATAGGTTCTCCAAAAACAGACAAGATACTTCTATGGATCAATAGATGATTATGCTGACTATCCTTCTCATGATGATCTAATATATTTCATACCCCTTATTTATATTACAAAAGTGGGTTAGAAACCATTACAATCCATCCCAAAACCCTAACCCTTAACTAGGCTAGGTTTGTCCACATTTGCGTCGTATTTTCGCAAATCCTATCATGCGTGCTACTTTTCCTCAAAATGTGGAGCACTCTCCTTCTTGGTCCACTCTGCCTCACTTTCTACATTGTTCCCTAAACATTCCTGCTTCAACAGGTCCCCAACACTAACATGTGGCTCATCCCGAGCCACTTAAACTTAATGCACCTTTTGCAGTGCTACCTCCAGCGCATGAAACTTCTTTCCTAATTCTATCACTTTCTCTTTATTCTCGATGCTCTTCCCTACTAGTGTCTCCAAATCCTATGCTATTATGTTCTCTCTTATCACTTCTCTGCTTTCTTCTAGCGCTTGTTCCCATATTCCCTTGTTTGTTTGAAGCTCGTCTATCATTCCTTTGGCTTGCTGTTGAAATGGCTCCAACTAAGACTGCCTTTCTTGTTTCTTCTCCTGCACCGTCTTTACTTCTTCTTGAAAGATTTTTAGTTCTTGTGAGGCCTTCGTTCTAAGGGAGATGTCTATGGTTTTTTGTCTCTTCTTCAAGTACTGAACCACCACATTTAATTTTTCCTCCCTCTGCTCCAACGGTTGGATATTTTCATCCTCTTCTAGGATTGTCCAAATATGTGCAGTCCTGTTATACAATTCTACCACTTCTTTAACCTCCCGCGCTATACTCTCTACATGCACAGTAGCCTATTTCTCTCTCTACTTCCACACTTTTGGAGGTGTGATCAGAGTTAAATTCTCTATTAACTACGCTATTTCTTGTTTTTATATTTCCATGGTTTGCGCAACCTACTGTATATTCTATTATATTGTAACTTTTTGTGCATATGCACAGTCTGGTATGCTTTTGTATACCTATGCCAACTTCTTCTCTAAATTGTCTACACAATGATTCTCTTCCTCCTTTTCCAATGTGATTTGTTCACATGTTACTTGTAAAACCTCCTTCACCTCGCATCCAAGCGCTAGGTTGGTGGTGTTTTCCCTAGCTCTAGATTGTACTTTCTACATTACACTCACTTGTAGTCCATATAATGTTTTTGTGGGTATTTTCTCTAGGACCAACTCCATATGTTCAACTTCTTATACTGGTATCTGCACTATATGTTTATCCATATCCAACATTTCTAGTGTGACCTTAAACCTGTCACTTCTTACTACTACTTTCTTCACAGTTTCTTCTTGCTCTTTCTGCGCTAATGTTTCCTATTCTTTTTCTGTCTATCGTGTTGTTGGATGATGCATTGTATTTAGTTGCAGTCTTTGTAAGATGTATACTTCTACTAATTTTTCCATGATTTCTTCCCTTTGGGCCTCCGCTGCACGTACTACATCCTCTCCTCTATCTTGGACTTTGTATGCTACCAACTCGACATCGTCCTCTGTAATAGTGATGGTTGGAGGATTTTTATGACACTTCATATTTTTCCTGATTTTTGCCTCTTGTGATCCCATTCTCTTCTTAGTTGCAGTTGAGGTCCGTGCCTCAGTTTTATTCATTTTTGTTTCCCCATAGTTTTCTTCCTTTAGACGAGAACTATCCTTCTCATCATCCCATTTTACTTCTATCCTTGATACTGTCTCTTTCTGTTATAGTCCAAAAATTCCACATCTATGCATCCAAGACATTGGCCCATCCATTTTCACCCTTTTCCAATCATACTGTTGAGGTTTCCTTCAAAAAACAACTTCTTGGATAATGTACGCATCTTGTTGCACTATCAGCCCATGTACATATTCATTCTACATGCTAATCCGCCTACGTACATATGCATGTTGCATGCTAGTCAACTCGTGTTTACTCCTAAAAAATGCAAAAAATATAAAATTACCCTTATTTCAGAAAATTTTATGGGCTATGAAGGGTTTCCTAACTATTTTACCCCCTATAGCCCTTCTCCAAACTGAATAACCATATTTTTGTCATATAAAAAAGGGTATAGGGGATTCATTTGATATATGAACAAGGAGACAAGAAAACTTTTCCAAAATCCTTTCCCTCTCATTGCCTAAGTTTTGCATCTTGCTCTGAGTTTTATTCTCATCTTTCCCTTCCATCCATTCTCCCTATGCAACCCTTCCTTCTTCTCATGTTGGCATGTTGGTTGTGAGAATTATATGTGGGATTGGTGCACTTGGAGTCATGACAGAGGAGCCCATACTTGATTCTTAGAGCAATGTCAACAAGCAAAGGTTGTAACCTTTCATCTTGTTTATGAATAAAAGAGATTATCTTTGTCCCACAATTTTATGTGTATATGTTCTTATATATTTTGATCATTTACATCTATGTTTAGAATTTTAAGTGATTACTATAGATTGTATATGTTGTTATGTTGTGTTCTTAATATATTGCAAGCCAACTTTGGGAGGAGATATATGATCTAAGAGGCAACAACAAGTGGAAGGGGTCTACATCAACTGAAAGGATTCAAGGTGTTCTTCTTAACCTTCTCTTCCCTCTCTCTGATCACTTAGTCTAGATTGTTTTGGGGTAGATTAGAGATAAATTAGACTTTTAGGGGGTTATCCCTCTGCCTATTCCTTAGACCCAACTTAGGGGGGATTTTCCCCATAGCACTTTCTTCCTTGGATTTTTTTTGGCTGTGTTGCTTCCTGAATCTTGGTCACGCTCTACAACCTTCCTTGTATTTTTTGTTGGACTGCTTGTCTTTTTGGATGTTCCTTCTTCTTCTGGATCCTTAGGTTTTGTTCCTTTATTTTTTGTTGCTGGAACCTTCCACTATGCAAGCCAGCATTTCACAATCCAATCTACCTCTTCCATTGATGTGCAATATCTCATTTCCAACCACTTCTTCTTTGGGTCCCTTGTGGCCTGGATCCACAAATGATGTCTTGAAGCCTTGAAATTGGCAATCCCTTCATTTCCTTGAACCACTTCGACTGGGATCCTCCAAACATTGGCTATATTTTGTTGTATATCATCCAAGAACATGGTGAATACTGCATTGTTAGCCTGCTAGTTCTTGGGGTCCTTTTCTTGCCACAAAGTTTCATAGCGCGATGCAGAACATTTTCCTTTCTTGTTTAGAAAATATGAAAACTTGGGCTCCTACGAGCCCACCAATGCTATCAGTGTTAGAAACCGACAGTAATGGAATTATGTTCCATTATCCTATGAATCTACTAGAAATTGATTCAATAAGTATGATGCCCAGTTAAACACTATGCCCTTTGTGCACTGCACGACTATTGTTGTAACTCTTGTTGTGGATTCTTACTTTATACACTTTCTCAATAGTTTGCAAGCCATTAAATTTGTAGCCAAAGTTTTTGCCTGGTCATTAATATCCTTGATGATTAGTCCTTGGGTTCCCCTGTTTGTCCCAATTTTTTTTTTCACTTCTTCTGCAATTTCTTTATCTCTAGCTTTATTTTCCAAATAGTCTTCAGGTTTTACCCTGTTGGTAGGTATCCCTGTGATCTTATCTATGAGATCCACATCTATGGGGACTGTCATGTCCATCCATGGGATATCTCCATGGACCCTATCCAATATTTGTTTCACACAAAGTCCCACATTTTTACCATTCCCAAAATGCGGTATGTCCAACAGATTTATCACGCCCGAATTATAGAGACTTGTAACCCATTGCGCATGCTCCAGAACAGGTTTCCCTGGGGGTCCTACCTCCCCCATGTTCTCCAAGTATAATTCCTGTGCAAAGTCAAGAAACTTTTTTGTGTCATTTATATCATGGTTCGCATGCTTTATCTTCAGAACCTTCCCTAACATGTCTTCCACTGCGACTACAATGTTTAGAAGGCGAGATAAAGTAATTTCCACTGCGCTTGGTGCTTTCCTCTTTTGACCTCTGACTAGGGTTTCTTCTGTGGCTTCATCCTCGGGTCCTTTTTATTCTTCTCCCTCCATTTCCTACTAGAATGTGATGTCTTCGACTAGGACTTCCCCTACGCTGAATTTCTACTTCATTTTATCCTTTTCCTTTGTTGCTGCAGGGTTTTCAGAACTATGGTTTGCACTGCCATTAGGGTTATCTGCGCTTTGAACCACTTGCACATGTTCCATGATTGATAGTTATTCCTCTATCATAGTGGGACTAATTGATTTGATCTCATATGTTTTCACGTCCTCCAACTCCACAAAATGATCTGGTTCTTCAATTCTTTCTTTCTTCCTACCTGACTATCGAGTTACTCGTACAAATCGGCTGTGAGCGCCAACCCTCGGGGATGCCATCTAATTAGTCTTGCACACAATCGAATGATTCCTCCTCTTTATCAACCACCCTTTTCTCGCGCTCTCAAGTGCTCGGTTTCTCAAAATTTTCTAAGTGTCAAACTTTCCCATGCTTTTCCCTTTTTATAAACCTGATCATTAATGTTTTGTCTTGTTTTCACTTTTTCTAGTTGTTTGTGCGGTGTCTAATTTTCCTACGTGCAGTATTCCAAATTATGTCGCACTAGTTGTTGCATGATGTCATTCCTGAATTATCTGTCTCTCTCTTTTTCCTCCTAATTACTTCTTTTTGGATTTTTCCTCATTTTACTATTTTTGTCTTCTTTTTTCTTCTTTTAGCTCTTCCTATTTACAATATGTATAAGTCTACTTGTTGTGCTACAATTATTGAGAGTTAGTAGGTCAACTATCCCTACACAGTTTTACTCAAATACCATTCACCACTCCTTGCACTTCCTTTCATGTTAAGTCTTGCAGTTGTACAACACCTCCATCTGTAACAAACTTTATTTGATGTGGCCCTAGACAATGCATTCTGAGCTTCCATGGGTGTTGTAAATACTTACTGTCATAGAGGAGAATTATATATCCTTCCTTAAAATTATTCTTCTTGATATGTCTTTCATTCCATACTTTATCCTTTGCTTTCTGCACCTCTTGATGTAAACCTGCCATGATTCTGTCTTCTTCTAATTCCATCAGTTGATTCAATCTTTCTTGAACTGTGCCATTTTCTGTCATATCTGTAATTTCTAAAATGTGTATACTTGGCATTAAACAATCTAAAGGGTGTTTGTCCTGTTAATTTCTTGCAAGTAGTTCTATAAGCCCAAAGTACTAATGGTACCTTCAAATCCCAATCATCTATGTTTACATTACAAATCTTTGTCAATGAATTCTCCAAAATATTGTTGATGGATTCCACTATTCCATTTAAATGAGGGTGGTAAGGAGTACTCTTCTGTTGGTGTTAAATTCTTCTAGCATTGCCTCAATTGTATTGTTGATGAAGTGAGTCCCCTGATCACTCATCCATATTCTTGGACATCCAAACCTTGTCACTACATTCTAAAATAAAAAGCATGTTGTAGTATATGCATTGCAATCCTTTACTAGTGTTGCCTCTACCCATATGGTTAAGTATTATGTTACTGTAATAATGTATCTAGCTCTTGATCTTCTTGTCGATGGATTAATTAGGCCTACAAAATCTATTTCCCATTTATCAAACACTTGTAAAGTAACCTATGGTCTCAGTGGCATCTCATCCCTCTTGGATGGCTTCCCAACTATTTAACAAACATCACACTTCTGACAATATTCTTTTGAATCCTTATGAACTGTTGGCCACCATAATCCTACACGCAATACCTTCTGTGAGGTAGCTTTTCCTGCATAGTGTCCTCTTGCAATCCCTTCATGCACTTCTGCCAGAATAATGGGTCTTTCATGCTCCATCACACATCTCCTAAAGATGCTATTTGCTCCAAGTTTGTATAAATGACCTGCAATCAAATGATAATCTGCAGCTCTGAACACCAAATTTTTCTTTTGCACAGTAGTAAATTCTCTTGGTGCAAATCCTGTACTCAAAATCTCAATAATTTCAACAAAATATTCATCTGCAATTTGTACTGAGAAAAATTGTGCATCTAGAAAGTTGTCTTCCAAGTTACTGGGCTCTTCTCCATTGGTTATTTTGGACAAGTGATCCAGTCATGCATTCAATCTTTCAGGCTTCACCACAACTTCAAAGTTAAATTCCTGAAATACTAGTGTCCATCTGCATATCCTTCCCCCCAATAATGGCTTATTAACTAAGTATCTTAGAGTTGAATGATATATAAACATATTAAAGTGTTGTCCCAACAAGTAATGTCTGTATTTTTGTAAAGAATACACCATATCTAATCCTTCTCTTTATGTAGTGTTTTAGTTCTGATCTGAATCTGACAACTTTATGCTTGCAAATGAAATAGGGTGATCTATATCAAATTCTCTTGGCTGGGTGAATATTTCTCCTAATGCAATTTCATATGCATCTACATGCACATGAAACTCTTTAGCCCAATCTGGAAATACTAAAATCGGCGCAGTAACCATCTTCTCCTTTAAAATATTTAGACTCTTCTTGGATTCATCATTCCACTAGTCGTTAGTATCCTTCTTCAACAACTTCTCCATTAGCATGGTGATCTGTGCATATCCCCTTATGAATTTTCTGTAATACCTTGTATGGCTGAATGTACTCTTCAACTAGCGGACTGACTTTGGTGGTGGTAAGTTAACTATGACAACAATTTTAGCAGGATCAAATAGTAGACCTTGTTTACACACCACATGCCCTAACAAAATTCCAAAAGGTGCACTGAAAATAAACTTCTTAATATTTAATGAGATATGACATTATCTGCATCTATCCAACATCATCCTTAATACTTCAACATGATCTTTCAACAAACCGAACATTGTCCAATCTTCTAAGTAAGCCTTCAAATATTTATGAAAAAAGTCCTTGAAAACTACTACTACTACTCTTGAAAAAATGTATGGTGAATTCTTCAATATGAATGGCATAATTATATATTGAAATGAGCCCCACTCTATAGAAAATGTTGTCTTGTGTCTATCTTCTAGTGCTATCATGATCTGATGATAACCTGAAAATCCATCTATAAACGAATAAGCTTCTTGACCCCCTACATTCTCCAAAAATTCGTCTATAAAAGGGGTAGGAAAAGGATCGTGTAGGAAAGAATCATTCAATTTTCTCAAATATACACAAATATTGATCCATTCTTGCTTCTTTTCTTGCACCACCATAGGACTAATCTAGTCTGACTCTTCTACAAGTTCTATAACACTTGTTTCTAGAATCTTGTCAATTTTTGTCTTCACCTTCTCTTTGTATATTGGATTCAATATGTATGGACTTTGTCTGATCGGTCTTACTTATGGTTTGAATGGGATTTTCATCTCTCCCATCTCTCTTGCTAGCCCCTTCATCTCTGAGAATGTTGCTACGAATAAGTCACTTTACTCAAGCAATAGTTCTGTGATCCTTTCTACTGTCTAATGATCCCTATAATCTCCAATACTAGCCATCTTTGGGTTGTCTGTAGTTCCAATGTTGACCTTCTTAATACTTAATGGTGCAGCATAGTATTCTGAGTCTAGCTTGGGGCCTTCTAATTCTCTTTCACCATCTACTTGTGGGATCTAGATATTGTGCAGATTATATTCTTCAGGTTCTACTTCTTCTTCTACATGATAACAATGTAGCAATTATTGGACTGTCTGACTAGCCTGCCTCTGAGATGTGGGAATTATTTCAAATTCTGGTTCTTCAAATATCTTGTCTCTTACTGCTTTCAGTGTTGTATCAATATTTGAACTATCATGCTCAAAGGAAAATGTAACTACAAAGCTCTATCGTATTTCTTCCCAGTTGGCAGTTTCTCTGCATTGTTCTTGTTCTGTGTACCAATTCTTCAGAATGCCTTCGAGTGTGTGAATGAAGTGGTGAAACCATTCTTCTGATGGTACTAATATCCATTGAACCATGCACCTCTCTACATTTTCTTGGGGTTTTCCAAATCCTTCATATTTCGCCTCATATTTATGCTCCTGTTCTACGCCGAATCTTATGCATAGTAACATTTTGCACTGAAACAAATTGTTGATATTTTCCTTGTGTGTACCCCACCACCTTGTAGGTGTATATTTTAAAGCAATATCTAGTGTCGCTAATCTATGGTTTTCCATAACTTCTACCTCATATTTCATAAAAAAATTCTTCTAAATCATTTAATCCATAAAACGTGGGAGGTTCTCTTACCTATGTACCAACTCATCTCAAAACACAATTCATTCTGGCACATCACCTGGTAGATAATTCATGTAATCGTTGTTTCCATTTTTCTAGTCCTATTTCATACTCTAAAGCATAAGAAATAATACTCCTCCAACTGAGCTTGCCATCTGCAGTTGCGTTGATATAATCTTCTTCACGCACAATAGTTTTGTATAGTTGATCCACATATTCTGTAAGAATATTATCTGTCGTAGGTTCCACATACCTTCCTCCTTCTGAGGGATCTAATGGAACAATAAATTTGTATTCTCCAGACTCAAATATCATTTTCCTTGTCTTCAAATTGATGATAGCATGGTTATCAAAGGCCCAATATAAACCCAACAGTGTTGGATATGGAGAAGTATTTTCCACTATGTCAATGACTTAAGAAACATCCATGGTGCACACACCATATAGATATATAGGAATCCATTTCAACCTTCATATTGGCACCACTCTGTGTTGCTTTTCCAAATTCAACTGAATAGGTGAATACCCTAATTGTGATTCTCCCATAGCTTCCCAAGTTTTCTTCGGCAGAACATTGACTTCAGCTCCTAAGTCTAGTATAATATCCCCCATATTGAAATCTCCTATGTTAGCATTCAATATCATTTCCTTACTGGTTCTTCTCTTCTTTCAGACCTGATTTACTCTTTTTACCCCCTCTTCCCCAGGATTACACTTTTCTAATAAATTCTACAGTACTTGTAATGAATTTTTATCACTAAACAATTTGACACAAACTCCCAAAAAAATTCTTAAGTTACTTACTTGTTCTAAAGACTAATCCTGATTGATTTGAACAAATAATGAGGGCATGTCATAGATTGGTATATCATCTACTTTCTTCTTTCATGAAGTGAACACAATATTTTCCTTTAAGATCTCTTATCTATCTTCTTTGAATATCTCTTTCTCCTTCCGTGCATCAAAATTTTGTTCAAGCACTATATTCTTCCTAATCCATTGGTATTGGTCCTTATCTTTCTTAGCTACATCTTCTCCTATCTTGGCTCCACCTCGAGTCACTATGTTGATCTTCTTCCTGTATTATTTTTTTTCCACCTCGATCCATTGCACATTCTGATTAGTCTTGTTCCTCTTGTCATGTATTTTTATCAATGGTGTTGGACAATATTTTGTTTCATGGTCTGCTGCATGGAATTACATACATGTCACAAGTGGTTGTGGGAAGTCTCTGGCATAATGCCCTAGTTTCTGCTAGTTATGACACACTACTGGTCCTCAACCTCCTCCAAAGCCTCTTCCTCCATGACCTCCTCCTCTGAATCCTCCTATGTTGCCTTGATTATCTCTGCGCGATGTGTTATACTAAGGTCCTTGATTGTACTGGAGTTGCTAGTTATTGTATTTTTGTGGTGTTGTGCACTTTTGTGAAGGATTATACTGATGTTTCCCTTGAATTTGTTGCGCATTATACCATGTTTGTGATAAAAATTGTTGCGTGCGATTGTACTGTGGTTGTTGCGTAGTTTTATACTGCGGCTACTGTGCAAGTTGTCCTATTACATGTTCAACCTACACACTGTATGTATCTGCAATCCTTTCTTTCATCATCTCCAAGGTTCTACGGTCCTTTTCTTTGTGTCTGAATGACTTACAAAAGTTACAATATGTACTCTTTGGAACTGTATGGTACTTCTGCATCAAGGGGAAATGATAGGGATCATGCCCATGTGTTTTTCAAATCTCACACCATGGTCCTCTTGAAGCCAAAGGGTTTGGCATACCCACTCCAATATACTGTGAAAATAATGGACACTCATTTTTGTGATGACCTTCTGTCATGCACATTGTACACTAGACATCTTCTCTTTTCTCCTTTCCTTTGTTTTGATTTAACTTGAATGTTAAGTTCTTTAGATATTGCTTCAGTTCTTCCATATCTGGATCTGTATGCTTGTATTGGTTTTCCTCTAGTTGTAAGGCTGCTTGCAGAGACTTACCCTGACTTTGGAATTTATGCTATCTCAAAGGATACTTTAAGTGTGGCAACAAATAATTAACAAAAAAAATTCTATGTTTTGTATCAATAATAGTGTATTTTAACTTACCTTTTAACCTCTTGAATTTCTGGTCCACTTCCCAGACTAATTCTCTTGGTTTCTACTTGATCTCTATCATTTCATTCATAAACTAGTCTTCTAAGCTTGGCTTCTGAAATTCATTTATTAAATACCTCTTCACATCTGCTACAATTGTAGGTGTTCCTATTGGGTTAGTTGTTGAGAGACCCATGTACCAATCTAATGTGGTATCAAAAAGTGATTTCCAATTGCGCAACCTTTGTATCCTCATTGTAATATGTTTTTTTGTCCATATATTCTCACAGATGATCAAATGTTTTTCTAAGTCATTTGACCCATCCCCTCAAAACTATGGTAACATGATGGTTGGATCTTGTACTGCCATTGTGAAATTTTCTGAACTACCACCTCCGCGCGGTGTAGAAAATTGACTACTACTTGGTGAAATTGCATGTCTGCTACTAGACCCACATCCCAAGAAAAATATTCTACCACTAATCACGTGTTGGTTAACTTCTTTTTTTTCTTCAGTTGTGTTAGTCGCACATGGGGTTGTGGGTTCCACACTAATTCATATCTATAATGGAGAGCCTTCTTCCACATCGGACCCGTGACCTCTGGTTTTCCTCTCATATGTTTCACGCAAGATAACCTGAATGTTCCTCATGGCACAAATATCCTTTACCTCTTCCTCATCGTTGTCCAAGCCCTCTCTCTCCACTCCAACCCTCTTATTATTATTCATCCTTATTAGTAGGGTCATCTGTTGCGTGTCGCACATGCACTCCTTATGATTTCCCTAATTTGTTCATCATCCATCATGATGGGGTCCATTGCCTCCTTCTGGATACTCTCCAGATCCTTCTCCATTTCTCAGACCTTCCTTAGTTCTTTCCCCAACTTCCCCATGTGTGCAGATTGATCTAGCTGTCTGATTCCATGGTCATCATGCCTTTATCATGTAATAAGATCTTGATTGATGTGTAAAGAGACCTAGTATACCTCCCTCTGGGTCCCTTCAATAAATCATGCTTTGCGGTATTGTATGAATTCGATGTATCTACTACAAACTCAATGATAAACCCTGCAGTAATGTTGTCTAACCAATAATCTATTGTGCACGTGAAATTATTATTAACTCTTTCCAACTGTCCAATAATTTTAGTAGTCCACACTACTAGCATAATCCGGTTGGTCGGATGGGTATCCTTCAACCTTAACAACCATTCCTATAATAACGATGGAAAGAAACAAAAACATGCTTCATGGAAATCAGTAAACACATACCTATGTAGGTACTGGAGCGGTGTATACCTGGAACCCTTATTGTCTTTCTACGTGAACTCCAACTACTTTGTATCTAACCATATTTCAATCTCTTGCTTCGTGGGATTCCATCGCCTAAACATCCCTTTCTACCACCGCATCTTCTTAAACAAACCCCTTCCTGGATCTCCTTCTTAGTTCTATCCTAAAAGAAAACCATTTGTTGGACTTATGGGCTTACCTAGGTTCTACCTTAGTTATCCAACAAAACCCTTATCACCATCGACCCTTCTGGTAAACTAGAAGGCTACACCATGCACATAGTGTACAACACAGTCTCACCTGAGATGGTTTATGGGGGACTGTAGGACACATATGTCTGCAGTCATGGAATGGATTGGGGGATGTTCTTTATACTTCTTATTTCTACTTAACCATGCATTCTATGATACTATTCATTAGATCCATTCATTCATTCATTCATTTGTATATTTAATCTAGTGTGAGTTGTAAATAAATCATCCATTCATCTATATAACCATTCAATGATAACTTCATAAACAGTAACACATTAAAACACATTGCACACATGGTTTTACCATGGTTCACCCCCCCTAGGGCTACGTCCACAAAGATCTTCTTCTTATTTTCTTATTCATCAAAAGGGTGATGCGTGCATTACATCATAGTAAAGAGTAGTGAGGCGAACCAGGATCACACCAAGCTCAACAGATTGTGACCTGACCCTCAGCTACTTCGACCTCATCCGAGCTCTACAACTCTCAAAACTGACTTCGACTCACAAAAACTCCAAAATAGGTTCTCCAAAAATAGACAAGATACTTCTACAGATAAATAGATGATTATGTTGACTATCCTTCTCATGATGATCTAATCTATCTCATACCACTTATTTATATTACAAAAATGGGTTATAAACCCTTACAATCCATCCCAAAACCCTAACCCTTAACTAGGCTAGGTTTGTCCATATTTGAGCTCGATTTCTGCAAATCTTGCCACACGCACTGATTTTCCTCAAAATGTGGCGTGCTCTCCTTCTTGGTCCACTCTTCATCACTTGATGCATTGTTCTCCAAGCATGCCTTCTCCAAAAATATTTAATAAAATGGGAAGGCACCGAGTCGAGTGAGCCCAGACGAGTATTCATGAGTGTGTGATCTACAAAAGAACAATAATAATCATCAAGGTGGGCATACCCATGCTCGGGACAAACTAAGCATGGCTTCCAATAAAGTACACCGCAAATCCATGTCATACATAGTAATCATGACCACGTGACTAATGTCAATGCCAATATAGATTGTAGCTGTGAATAATATACATCGGATCTACATCTCAAAATCATCAGAAGATATACAAATACAATGTGATATGAATCTTTAGGAGGCAGCATTGCCTAGAGATGGAGATGAAAGATTTAATAACTCGAGCAATATCTTCAAGATATTCATAACTCATGTAGGAGTATAATAGGAGTGCAAAACTAACTATCATGAGGTCTTCGACAAGCCATCGTAGAAATACTAGAGGATCTCGATCATTAGGCACATAATTTTATTGATTATGAATGTACACTTGATAGGACACTCAGGATGGTCGGCTTATGAAGGTCAAGAGACTTATTGCAGAATGGGAGACTCAGGGTGTAAGACTTTCCATTGGAAAAGAGCACGATATATGAAAATACTCAGGCAACATGTTATTGGGATAAACTCATGGCACAAGAGGCAACACAAACTCTCCATGTGTTCGGAAGAGTAGCCAAAGGAAGGAGGACACAAATCTATGTAACGAGAACAACTTCCTAAGGCCATACTAAATCAAAATTCTTTGCATATTAGACTGAAGGATGTGCTCTATCCAAGGGTGACTAGATTGCTGCCAATAAAAGAGAATTTTTTCTCATCCCCTCTTTTTGGAATATTTGATTTTTTTTTCTTTTTCATATTTTTAACGAGCTTGGAAAAGAATAAAATAATGCTATGTTACAAAGGAGGAATGAGTGCCACAGGAAAGCGAACCAGTTCCAAGCGCATGGAACATACTGATGCTCAGTGCAAGAAGACATGTGCAAGATAAGGACACTCAGGAAAATTCCTCCATGTGTTAGGGTGACATAACGCAAGGGAAAAAAATGTTGCAAGGCTTGCACTTACATAATTCTATAAAGGTTTAGTAACAACATAATAGAGACGAAATTAGGCCAAAGATGCAAGAATGATACATGCAATGTGATTTTTAGATTGACATAGTGAGTCTCCTTCAATGTAAAGTTTTACGAGCTCGGAGAAGGTAAGCTCGATGATTTTTCATTTTTAGAGATTCTAAAAAACCAGTAAAAGAAGACTCCATACTGATCTTTTTCGTAAATTTAGTCTCGAGGGCCCGAAAAAGAATAAAATCATACCAAGGATAACTCTTCTAGTCACTAGGGATAGAGTATTCCTTTTTTGTACCTAGTCCAGCCAGTCTAGAAAAGGGTTAAAATTATATTGAAAGGATGTCTCTTCAAAACCATTTTAACGAGTGTGACAGAGACAAGATCATTCAACTATCTTTTCAATTTTAAGGAGTCTCAAAAGAGCTTAACTATGGACTCCCTTGTCCTTTTTCATAATTTAGTCCCCTGAGCTTGAAAAAGTATAAAACATAACTTAGGATAACTCTCCCGGTGAGACATGTAGCCTGAGGCATAACCTTTTCGTAGGTAATTTATTGGTCAAAAAAAGAGTTAAACTTATGCCAAATAGATATTCCTTCTAGAACGATTAATGAGTGTGAAAGAAACAAGGTCACTCGACGATCTTTCCTTGTTTAGGGAGTCTAAGAAAGGGCTTAAAGAAGACTCCAAGGGGTTTCTTTTTTTGTAAATAATCTCCAAGGCCCGAAAAAGTGATAAACCAAAACCAAGGAGAATGGCCCCTTTTCGCAAATTTAGTCCCTCAGGCCTGAAAAAGGGTTAAAATTACACCTGAGAATACTCTCATAGCGAACCATAGCTCCTAGGGTATACCTTTTTCATAAAAATAGCCATGATATGGACCGAAAAAGGGGTAAACTATCGTCGGACAAATGTGCCTTTAAATTTCACTTTGATGAGCGTGAAGGGAAACAAGATTGCTCGACAATCTTTTTAATTTTAGAGAGTTTGAAAAGGGATTAAAGAAGACTCCATGGGGGCTCATTTTCTTAAGTAATCTAAACGAAGCCGAAAAGGATAAATAATTTCTTGTTAGATGTCTCTTTCATAGTTTAAGTGAGCTTGAAAGACAACAAAACAATTCTCTTAGGGAGTCCCTTAGGTATGGGCTAGAAAAATATGAAGAAGAAGGATGAGGCTTCAACACAAAGTCATGGTGGGACTAAAGGGACTCCCAAATCTACATAATACTTGCAGCATGGATTCCATAATGCAAGCCAAGGATCTATCTAGGGCATCCATGGAGAGTAAGGCTCTACCACCTAATTACGACACTTCTAAAGCAACATAGAAGGTTCTGTGTTTCACTTCAGTGGGATCGACCCTATGGAAAATTGGAAATCATCAATAAAATGCAAGATGTAAGGAGGTAAAGGCCTACCCTATATGCAAATGGAGAAAACATAACTTCGTCACAAGATGGTATAAGTGGTACCCATGCATTAAAAATATTGAATCCGAAGCCCATAAGATTTGTGGATGACCAAAAAATCCCAAAAACGAATAAAAAAATCTATCAAGCAAACCTTAGGGATGAAAAAGGGTCAAAACTAGGTTACCACAGTGTCAAAAACCCTATAAATAGAGGTGAAAGAGGTCATTTTCACCATTGTTGTTTGACAAAACCCCAAAATAGAAAAAAATATCTTCCTTCAATTGCATATTTGGAGAGCTACGATGGACAAAATTGACTTTTTTTTTAACCAAGTAAGTACTCTTCCCTTTCTCTTGCAATTTTATTCAATTTTCATGGCTTTTAGAGAAAATTGGGGGCCATGTGCCCTAAAATTTAGAAAGAAAGTGGATCAAATGGTTGAAGAAGACCTTGCAGCTGTAACCATAGTAAAACAATGTGGGTTATAGAAATTTTTTCGTTTTCCATTCATGAGGGCCCAACCAAGACTACTGAATCACCTTGTTGAGTATTGGAACTGTGACGCGGAGGCATTTATGCTAGAAGGCCAATCCTTGATATTCACTAATGAAGACATTTACTTCTTGAATGGTCTCTCTAGGAGGGGGAGCCATAAACTTGACAACCTTTCCTCTAGGGCCATATCACATAGCCCATTACGTTGATATGTATTGTGAGGCCGACACAAAGAATATGAGATATCAAGTCCCCATTGAGAAGATAGAGAAACTTGGATTGAGAGCAGTGTTATACTTGGTTGGGAGGATCACTGGATCCGCTGCTCTACATTAGGATTCTCGAGCTCAAATACATTGTGCGGTGCAGTGCTTGCAACCGGTGATCTTCGATTGGAGAACGATGATGCTCAATTATATGAAAATACAACTAACATAGTTTAAACTGAGAAAGAAGAAGAACTTTGGATTCAAGACAGTGCTTTGTGCATTCTTCTTTGAAAGAGTGTCAAGCCTAAGCTTGAAGAAGAGCATATGAGCGCACATAGCCACCTATCCAACATTGTGTAGATGGGCCGCTTTGATGCCCCACCAGGGAGCAAGGGAGGGTACAAGAGTCATATGTATAGGTACATACTCAAATATATGTATTTTTTAAATTTTTTTTAATTTTATTTATGATAAAGAAAACATATTTTTGTTAATGTCATAGTACTAACTCAAAAAGTTTGTTATGTACATATGTGGGGCCAGTGTGACTAGAAGACCTCCCCCAGACTAGGAGTCATCCGTGAGAGCAGGCCCAACTAGGAGGAGCCACAGTTGTAGCTAGACCATCGTCGGCAGAGGCCGAGAGATTATTGAGGCAGGTAGAGAGGAACTTGACATCCCTCACCCAAATAATGCCGATGGAGGAGATTGAGGATCTACCACCATCCATGCATCCCCACGTCGTGGGAGTACCCAGGGCATGGGTCCAGTTATTCCAGTGTCTGGCCAACATCGTAGTACATTACAGTAGGGCCAATAGGCCTACAACTTAGACTAGGACTGGACATCATGTGTGCTAGAGCACCCATTTTTTTATCTCTCCATGTATTGAGGGATTAATCTCGATGATGTACTATTGACACTTTTGATGCCTATGGCCCACATTTTGTACTGTGACATC